>SNQJ01S0033952.1:82606-99586 GCA_010110895.2 Picea sitchensis
GAGATTGTCGAAGGAGTTCCTGTGGGTGACTCGTGATTCCCGAGGGGAGTTGGAAGAGCTTAGACTCTTCGGGCCCGAGGTTGAAGAGGGTCCTGGGTAAGGGCGGCCGTGCCGTTGAGGGCAGGTTGCGTCATTATACCTTCACTTTTCTTTTCTAATGGAACAATCACACAGGGACCCTTGTAATGGCCAATTTGACTAAATAATATCTATATTATTATGTACATCTCCCTCCTCAATAAGATGGGTGGGTTCATTTCTTATATGAAGCGGCATCATGTAATGGTATTTTTACTCCCAATGCTTCCACCCGGTGAGTTTCCTATTAGAATGTTATTTTTATCTCAAAATTTGTTGCCACTAGGCATGAAGCTACCATGCACCAACATTCAAAGTAAATCTTACAACAAAACTCAAAAGTTGTATCCTAGATAAATACGTGATTCCTCAACACATTTATTTATGACATCTTTTCTTGGTTCTAGAAAAAAACAAATTCAAACTTACTTCCTTATTGTTTTAAAATCAAAGGTAATAAAGTTTCCAAAAATATTATCAATAATCCTAAGTTTGTTCCAATGTCAATATTCAATCAAAAAAGAGATTGGTAAAGCACTTTGGGAAAGCCCTTTGAATCAAAACCTATATTAATAAATTTGTAAGTACTAAAATCAATTTACCCTAACTTCATAAAGAAGTCCATCAATGAGTTTTGAAGTTGAATCATTAGAGATAACTCAAACTATACATATTTGAGATTTAATTTTAATGAAAAATATTTTAAGGAGTAGAGAAAGCATTTTCCTTGTTACAAAATAGATGTAAGGAAACAAAGGTTTGGAACTGGTAAATATTGTGCTTTCTCTTTTAAAAGTTCATACTCTCCAATATTCATTTATGGATGTGAAATGTAGGGGCCAATTTTATTTAGAAACATATAGAATCAAAGTAAGCGAGTGCAAAAACTTCTGATAACAAGTTGTCTAAGATTTAAAAAAAAAACTCCCCTTACGAAACACTCCTAAAAACAAGAGTACACCCAATAGAGTTTAAAGCACTGAGAAAATTGACTTTGTACAAATGAAAAAAATCACAAGTATAGAAAGAGAGACAAATTCTGGAAAAAATTAGCCAAGATGAGTTAAAAATAAGGAAGAAAACATAGAAGAGGACATGCGCCTAAAATGGTTTGAAGAGTAGTGTGTAGAAGAGGACATGTGCCTAATTGATAAAAAGGCATTGCAAAATCATGTAAATGAACATTTAGAGGAAGATAAAATGGAGAAAACAAGCGAACAACAATATTTCATAAAGAACTTCAATAGTTAAGGGGAGATCAAAGTACAAAACCTCTTGAAGCTTTGCATACCATGACATGAAAAACAAATAATAACACAACTAAGAATCAGGTCATATACACTTAGACATGAAAAAGGGAGATGGATACAACCTAAGTCATGGGAAGAAACATGATGCTGGATATGTGGAAATAGAGAGGTAGAAATTGAGCAACACTTTTTCCTACACCATCTAACGTACTACTCATGTATCCGGGACATATCAAATTTGTAGATTAAACACTGAGAATCAATGTTTTAGGATGATATAGTGAAAAGTACAAAAAAATTTACTAAAAAAAATGGTGTAAACCTATAATAGATAATGAAACATAAAATCAATATAACAACAAGCTCCTTATACAAAAACTAAAAGAACTAAATCTAATCAAATAAACCAAGTCCATAATTTAAACTTTATCATTACATCACTAACTATAATTTATGTTTTTCATGATTTAAAAATAACTAACCTAATATAAATTTATTATTTAATATTTTATACGATCCTTCAATCACACAATATATTTATATATATTTGTCAAGCATGTTTATAAACTAAAAACTCTACCTAACCACCACAATGTGATTATATCTAACTATTTGTTGGACCAACATTTTTATAAACTAAAAACTCTACCCAACCACCTATACCTCCTATGGGGAGTTTAAGAATAATTTCAATAGTTCCTCATGAACCCTTCTTTTGAAGAGATCAATTTAAGTGTATCTTCACTTTTTTGAGGTTCACGTACAATCTCAAATTTAGGGTTTAGTATTTTATTTTTCACTTTAGTTAAGATTATTTTTTCACTTTATCTCAATATTTCTATAATATCTAAAAGTAAACATTAAACTTTTGAAACCGAAGATTACGATTTTTTACATCAACAAGATTTTTTTTTTACTTAATTGAACTCATATTCTAGAGTGATTATTTTACAATATTTAAAAATAAACATCATATTTCTAAATTCATTAGGTATGATTCTCGTATGCTGATAACATTTTCTTTATACGATCTATTTAAAAAAAAAATGTTTAATGTTTTATTTTTTAGGGAGGTCTCTTCACTAAAGTGGGGTGCAACTAGATAGCCCATGTAGGCAATGGTGGTTGCAAAAAAAATGCGTCTCTTGGTCTCATGCATAGGGAGTGACATCCTTATCAKGTTAGTTTAAACTTTAGTGACATCCTTATAGGAAGCCATGTTAGAGTGTTTGGTCCATTTAAAAAGTGTATGTTCAATGTTTTTTCTATTTTATTCAATTGATTGATTTGATGTGGATAAAGGATTCAATAAATCTAACTTGCTTCTTTTTATTTTTTCTATTTTCTTTCTATTCAATTGATTGATTTGATTTCAATTGATTGATTTGATGTGAATAAAGGATCCAATAAATCCAACTCATGTGCTCCCTTTTATTTGGTCAAAAGCTTTGTTTCCCTTTGGATTCAATTTGTTTAATTACATCCTCCTCTTCACCCCCTTAGGGATTTT
This sequence comes from Picea sitchensis, assembly GCA_010110895.2. Classification (NCBI taxonomy): domain Eukaryota; kingdom Viridiplantae; phylum Streptophyta; class Pinopsida; order Pinales; family Pinaceae; genus Picea; species Picea sitchensis. The sequence goes on from SNQJ01S0033952.1 coordinate 85,445, forward strand.
TAGTGATAATAGTTTGGGAAGAAGATGTTGACTCCTTTAATATGACTAAATCCATATCCACATTGCATCCYTTCAGAATGTTTCTTAGACATTCTTATATATTTCAATGGGTCTTGCATCTTTTAGAATCTTTCAAATAATTATATTTCTTTCACACACATTATTCTACTTGTCAATCATTTGTTAATAAGGGCTAAGTGGGTTGGTTAAAGTGGGGTGGTGTTATTGACCCTACAAAGGTTTCATTATCTTTTAAATTATTATTTTTAATTGAAAATAAGAGTGGTGGTAAGTAAATTTGACACAATTTTAAACATCTTTAAGTTCCCACTTCTTTAGTCAAACCTTAATCAAGGTAGGATGATCAATCACTATAACAAAGTAGAACAAAATTCTACCTAAATAAATGGTATGGAAAATCCAAAGTGGTAAACCCTTGATTGGGACCCAACTAATACTTTGGATTGATGTAGTATCAATCCATTTGTAAATATATCTAATTCAAACCTTGATCCATATTCCAAAATACTTGATACACTAGCAAAAATATGGAAAATGGAAAATGTGTTTTCCCCACCACCTACATTTTTGCACAAATTCACACCCTCACTAATCAGGAAGGAAGGTTGTTGGGAGATTTCCACACCCTCACCCTCAAGATGGTGGGAGACAAGAGGGAAGGAGGGTTATGGGGAGATTTCCTCTATTGATGTACAATCAATAAAGGATCTAATAAATCCAACTCCCATGCTCCCTTTGAATTGGTCAAAAGTTTTGTCTCCCTTTATGGGTTTAAATTATTTAATTGCGCCTCCTCTTCACCCCATTGAGGGGATTTCAATGGTAATAGTTTGCAAAGAAGAGGTTGACTCCTTTAATATGAATGAATCCATATCCACATTGCATCCTTTCGAAATTATTTCTTAAGCATTCTTATATATTTCATTGGTTCTTGCATCTCTTAAAATCTCTCAAATAATGGGATTTCTTTCACACACATTATTCTATTTTTCAACCATTTGTTAACTAGGGATAGGTGGGTTGGTTGAAGTGGGTAAGTGTTATTTTCCCCACCAAGATTTGGTTATCTTTTGCATCATTTTTTAATTGAAAATAAGGGTGGTGGGAAGTAAAATTTACAGAATTTTCAAAATCTTTAAGTTCCCACTTCTCCAATGAAACCTTAATTAAGTTAATATGATCAACCAGTATAAGAAAATAGAAGAAAAAAGGTCTACCTAAATAAATGGCATGTCAAACCTAGAGTGGTGAACCCTCGATTGGGACCCAATTAATACTTTATACTGAGTAGTATCAATCCATGTGTAAATGCATCTAATTCAAAACATTGATCCATATTTCAAAATGCTTGATAAACTAAAAAAAATATGGAAAATGTGTTTTCCACACCACCCACCTTTGTTCACAAATTAACACCCTCACCAGTCTGGAAGGAAGGTTGTCGGGAGATTTCCACACTCTCACCCTCAAGATGGTGTTAGGAAAGAGGGAAGGAGGGTTGTGGGGAGATTTCCTCTATTGATGTACAATCAATAAAGGATCTAATAAAACCAACTCCCATGCTCCCTTTGAATTGGTCAAAATGTTTGTTTCCCTTTTTGGGTTTAAATTGTTTAATTAGAGCCTCCTCTTTACCCCATTAAGGGGTTTTCAGTGGTAATATTTTGCAAAGAAGAGGTTGACTCCACTAATATGACTAAATCCATATCCACATTGCATCCTTTCAAAATTATTTCTTAAGAGTTTTGGTTCTTGCATCTTTTAAAATCTCTCAAATAATGGGATTTATTTCACACACATTATTATATTTGTCAACCATTTGTTAATTAAGGCTAGGTGGGTTGGTTAAAGTGGGTAATTGTTATTTCCCCCACCGGGATTTGAATGGGATTTATTTCACACACATTATTATATTTTTCAACCAAATTAAGGCTAGGCGGGTTGGTTAAAGTGGGTAATTGTTATTTCCCCCACCCGGATTTGATTATCTTTTGTATCATTTTTTTAATTGAGAATAAAGGTGGTGGGAAGTAAAATTCACACAATTTTCAACATCTTTAAGTTCTCACTTCTTCAGTCAAACCTTAATCAATATAAGATGTTCAACCACTATAAGAAAATAGAAAACAAAAGGTCTACCTAAATAAATGTCATGTCAAACCTAGATTGGTGAACCCTCGATTGGGATGCAACTAATACTTTAGATTGAGCAGTGTGAATAGATGTGTAAATACATCTAATTCAAACATTGATCTATATTCCAAAATGCTTGATAAACTAATAAAAATGTGGAAAATGTGTTTTCTCCACCACCTACATTTGTGCACAAATTGACACCCTCACTAGTCGGGAAGGAAGGTTGTAAGGATATTTCCACACCCTCACCCTCAAGATGGTGGGAGGCAAGAGGGAAGGAGGGTTGTGGGGAGATTTCCTGTATTGGTGTACATCAATAAAGGATCTAATAAATCCAACTCCCATGCTCCCTTTAAATTGGTCAAAAGGTTTGTTTCACTTTATGGGTTTAAATTGTTTAATTAGAGCCTCCTCTTCACCCCAATGAGGGTCTGTAGTTGTAATAGTTTGCAAAGAAGAGGTTGACTTCCTTAATACATCTAAATCCATATCCACATTGCATATTTTCGAAACTATTTCTTAACCTTTCTTATATATTTCAATGGTTGCTTCTTTCATCTTTTAAAATCTCTCAAATAATGGGATTTCTTTCACACAAATTATTCTATTTGTCAACCATTTGTTAATTAGGGCTAGGTGGGTTGGTTAAAGTGGCTAAGTGTCATTTAACCCACCAAGTTTTGATTCTCTTTTGCATCATTTTTTAAATTGAAAATAAGGGTGGTGGGAAGTAAAATTGACAAAATTTTCAACATCTTTAAGTTCCCACTTCTTCAATCAAAGCTTAATCAAGGTAAGATGATCAACCACTATAAGAAAATAGAAGAAAAAAAGTCTACCTAAATAAATGGCATGTCATATCTAGAGTGGTGAAGCCTCGATTGGGACCCAACTAATACTTTAGATTGAGTAGTATCAATCCATGTGCAAATACATCTACTTCAAAAATTTATCCATATTCCAAAATACTTGATTTAAACTAACAAAAATATGGAAAATGTGTTTTCCCCGCCACCTACCTTTGTGCACAAATTCACACCCTCACCAGTCGGGAAGGAAGGTTGTGAGGATATTTCCACACCCTCACCCTCAAGATGGTGGGAGGCAAGAGGGAAGGAAGGTTGTGGGGATATTTCCTCTATTGGTGTACAATCAACAAAGGATCCAAAAAATACAACTCTTATGCTCCCTTTGAATTTCTCAAAAGGTTTGTTTCCCTTTCTAGCTTTAAATTATTTAATTAGAGCCTCCTATTCACCCCATTAAGGGGATTTCAATGGTAATAGTTTGCAAAGAAGAGGTTGACCCATTTATGACTAAATCCATATCCACATTTTATCCTTTTGAAATTATTTCTCAAGCATTCTTTTACATTTCAACGGTTCTTGCATCTTTTAGAATATCTCAAATAATGGGATTTATTTCACACACATTATTCTATTTGTCAACCATTTGTTAATTAGGGATAGTTGGGTTGGTTAAAGTGGGTAAGTGTCATTTCCCCCACCAAGATTTGATTATCTTTTGCATCATTTTTTTAATTGAAAACAAGGGTGGTGGGAGGTAAAATTAACACAGTTTTCAACATTTTTAAGTTCCCACTTCTTCAGTCAAAACTTAATCAAGGTAATATTATCAACCACTATAAGAGAATACAAGAAAAATAGTAAACATAAATAAGCGTCATGTCAAATCTAGAGTGGTGAAGCCTCGATTGGGACCCAACTAATACTTTAGATTGAGTCGTATCAATCCATGTGTAAATGCGTCTAATTCAAACATTGATCCATATTAAAAAATACTTGATTTAAACTAACACAAATAAAGAAAATGTGCTTTCCCCACCACCTACCTTTGTGCACAAATTCACACCCTCACCAGTTGGGAAGGAAGGTTGTGGGGATATTTCCACTCCCTCACCCTCAATATTGTGGGAGGCAAGAGGGAAGGAAGGTTGTGGGGAGATTTCCTATATTGATGTACACTCAATAAAGGATCCAATAAATCTAACCCCTATGCTCCCTTTGAATTGCTCAAAAGGTTTGTTTCCATTTCTAGGTTTAAATTATTTAATTAGAGCCTCCTCTTCACCCAATTAAGGGGTTTTTAGGGGTAATAGTTTGCAAATAAGAGATTGACTCCTTTAATATGACTAAATCCATATCCACATTGTATTCTTTTGTAATTATTTCTTAATAATTCTTATACATTTCAATAGTTCTTGAATCTTTTAAAATTTCTCAAATAATGGGATTTCTTTCACACACATTATTCTATTTGTCAACCATTTGTTAATTAGGGCTAGGTGGGTTGGTTAAAGTGGGTAAGTGTAATTTCCGCACCAAGATTTGATTATCTTTGGCATCATTTTTTTAATTGAAAATAATGGTGGTGGGAAGTAAAATTGACACAATTTTCAACATCTTTAAGTTCCCACTTATTCAGTCAAACCTTAATCAAGGTAAGATGATCAACCACTATAAGAAAATAGAAGAAAAAAAATCTACCTAAATAAATGGCATGTCAAATCTAGAGTGGTGAAGCCTCTATTAGGACCCAACTAACACTTTAGATTGAGTAGTATCAACCCATGTGTAAATACATCTAATTCAAGCATTGATCCATATTCCAAAATACCTGATTTAAACTAACAAAAATATGGAAAATGTGTTTTCCCTGCCACCTACCTTTGTGCACAAATTCACACCCTCACCAGTGGGGAAGGAAGGTTGTGGGGATATTTCCTCACCCTCACCCTCAAGATGGTGGGAGGCAAGATAGAAGGAAGGTTGTGGGGATATTTCCTCTATTGATGTACAATCACTAAAGGATCCAATAAATCCAACTCCTTTGCTCCCTTTGAATTGCTCAAAAGGTTTGTTTCCCTTTCTAGGTTTAAATTATTTAATTAGATCTTCCTCTTAACCGCATTAAGGGTTTTTCAGTGGTAATAGTTTGCAAAGAAGAGGTTGACTCCTTTAATAAATCATTTCTCAAGCATTATGGTGGTGGGCAATAATGACACGTTGAATCAGATGAGGGAAAACACCTGATGGCAGGTCCCAATTAGACCCACTCTCGTTTGAGATAGTGTTTTTATCTTGGTTACCCTACTTAATATACTGACTAAATATGAATCTGAGAACCAGAGGTTCTCAGATGAATTAAAAAATGAAAATCCTATCTAACTAATTCTAAGCTAAGATTAATGGTCATAGTTCTAAAGTGCCGTCTCTATTCTATTCTAAGCTAACCTAACTTGATCAGGAGAAAACTAAAAAGAATGAATACTGTGAAATATTTATATTACTTGCAAAGAAGAAAGTCATGATACAAGTAACATGAAAGTTTAACAACATAACTAGTTAGAATCAAGTAATTGATTAGTTAATTGCATCATAATGTTGTTGTACTCACTTTGAAAATAACGGTAACTGAGAGAAATGAGAACATTAATTCATAAATAATTCGTAAACCAACATTCACATACTACAGAAATAAAAATGCATAAATTGAATAATCACATTTATACATATCAACACTACAATCTCCAACAAATGTCTTTAGGTTCAAATTCACTTGCACTAAAAATAATGGCTTGCTACACTCGGAAACCAAAAGCCCTTTCTTGTGGACAATCCTCCCTTTTATAATGAGGAGTGATTGTTCCAAATCGAAAAACAAGATAATGATATCAAAGAAAGGAGACATATGGGAACATTTATGGAATTTTATCATCATGATCTGCTCTGTCCCTGTATAAGATCCTGATATTCCTCCCAGAGGGAATAATTTTTCATAATGTCCTCAATCTTGCCCGATTGCAATTTTCCCACGATTAATTCTCCACTACAAACTTTCGTGGACACTTCTTGATGTAACTTCTTTGATTTGTTTTTAACAAAGTGTTGTATTTTACTGGTGAGTTGGGTAGGTCTTAACAGGTGTTCATTCAAAGATTCTTTTTCAATATAATTTAGACTTTGTATGCTTGCTTGATGTTATCACTCAATTTGTACTTATTCCAAAGGAAAGGGTTAAGGAAAGGAAAATTGGTGTAACATGAGGTTATCCTATCACTGTCACCTCTTTCTATTTAGGGTTGATGGCCCAGGGGAGACATCCCCGGTGACTTGGGAGTTTGAGAAGGAAAAGGTTAAAGTGTCTATAAAAGTATCCCCTCTCACAAGTCACATTGATCAGAAAGTCCCATGGTTTTAACCAATGAAGTAATGAAGTATTCATATGTACCTACCCAGAACAAAGAAACAAGAAAATATATCCTTTGCAAACACAACTTGTTGTTAGTACTTCATAAACCCATGGACTTTATCAATAAAAGGAATAGCTGATGTATGATGAAGCAAAAAAAAAAATTATAACAATAATGTTTATAAGATAATAGCTTCACAATAAATGCCTTAAAATGGCTTCACAATGACCAAGAATAATTACTCGATAATAGCAAAGTACTAGCATTTGTTAGAAGCTCATTAGGCGATGTATTAATCAACTTTTCAATTGCTTTTAAGTGATTTTAGTGCTGCAATAGGTGGTTGTAGCCTAATTTTGTAACAACAACAAATAGGTTAGTAGATTAGTCTATTCTAAGGTTAGGAATAGTTAGTAGAGGGCTTAAGGTAACAATTTTTAGGGTGGATTTCATCAATCACTCAATTGTAAGGATTTGATCAGTGCTTTTAGGGTAAATGGAGTCTCTTTTAGCAGTGGCAATCTTGAAGGAAAAAAATGATAATAAGAGAGCTAGAGACAAGAAGGTTAATGATTGAAGTGTTGGTAGCCCAAGGCTTCAATCACTAAACCTCAGGGGGAAAATGGCCTCTAGGAAGTAAGTAACCCTAGGCCCTAGTGGTTTTCCTCCTTCTTATCTCAAAGATGATGTAGATGATGACTAGATGAAGCAAAAGAAGCTAGGGTGTTTCATTGGCAAGGACCTTAGCACAAAACTTCAAGAAAATCAGTTTTCTAACATAATCTAGTAGGTGAAAGTTATTAAGGCAAGAACAATAACATGTGCTTTAGCCTCCTAGGGTTTTAAGCTAGCAATTTCATAATATTAGAACAAATGCAAGATAAATACAATGATAATAATTCAATGAAGAAGAATTGCATAAAATTTACTTACATTCACCAAGAATCATCTAGCAATAGGCCTAGTTGAAGACTTCCACCAAGAAAAATGATAGATTACACCAAAAGTAGCCTCCTTCAAGAAGTGCGCACTAAATTTCAGTCAAGAAACTCTAATCAAGGCACAAATTTCAAACCTCACTGAAGTGTGGGTGAAATATGATGAAATAATACAAGGGAAAATCCCTTATTTATACAGTTATAATGACCAGAATTAGGTCAAAAAGGCTGACATGGAGAGTTTACACGTAATATCTAGTTTTTACATAAAAATGACAATTTAACCCCTAAATCAAGAAGAATAGGTGACGCCATTCCCCTTTAGGGTGACGTTATGCCTCTCTGGTGAAATGTTGGCCTCCAGAAGAAAAATGTTAGGCCTCCCAAGGCCTCTGGACCAAGCCACCTTTGCCACTTGGCACATAACTGCCTCCTAAGTGTCCTTCAAACGTTGGTGACATCAAGGTTCGCAAAGGTGACATCATGGGCCTTTCAAGGCTAACATTAGGAGGGAAAGACCCCCTTGGGTTCAGGCCTGCAGGGTTCTCTCTAGTGGAACATCTTCCTTTCTCTCTGGTGAAAGCCTCTGACCTGTCTCTACCCCTGGGTGGGGTCTCAACATCCATCTGGTGGGATTTTATCCCTTTGGAGTTCCAAACTAATCATATTTCCATGTGTACTTGTCTGTCGGGTGTGACCCTACAACAACAACAAGTACTCCTTCCATGGGCTCATAAGTCACAGGGATCATAGCAATGTCAACCGCATCTAATAATCAAGTTATCTAAACATGTGCATAAAACCCCCCTTTCCCAGACAAGTGCTCAAAGATGTTATGCTATTCTACAATCCAGGTTTGGAGAGGACGCCAGGCGGTCCTATTGGGATAATTATCATTGAACGTGGGATGTTTCCAGGTGAAGACAAATCAAGGCCATGTAAGTGGATGAGGTTGTGAGGGATGTTTGAGCAATGGGTGCGGTGATGATAGGGGAATGTGCGGCTTACTTGTGGGTGCCTCTAAAGAGGGTGAGTTTCACCTTGTCATGGATGCAAATGTTTCCAAGCCCATTCAAAGCCTTTTATACTTTTATCTTATTGATTTTTCTTTCAAGAGACTAGTTAGGGGACACTGCCATGGCATGGTGACCAGTGGTGACAATGTTAGCCACAATAATTTCACAGAGATGAGAAGGTTGGCTCGTGATGAGATCTCCTTTCTCTTGGCTATGCCACAAAGACCCACTACCCTGGCGTGGTGACCAACTAAATGGTAGTGTCATACCTCTACATGCCCATGGACCTAATAGATTGGATCGTGATGAGACCCCCTATCCTCCAACCAGGTCTTTATTTTATTATTTTATGGGTCCCTCTATTTCTTGCTGAGAATCCCTTTATTGCTTTCTCAGAGATCCCTGGGAAAAGCATCTAAAGTTTTTGTTACTTTGGATTTTATCTTTTTCCAACTACTTTTACCCTATGATCCTTTAGCCCCTTCTTCCCACAAGTTAAGGTACAACCCTTTGCTAGCTTGGCAAACCCAATGCTCGAACCAATTTATGGGATGGATGAGAGGGAAAAAGATGAAAAGTGATAAGTATGGTGGGACTAGAAAATGACCTTTCATGAACTCACCCAGTGGAAAATCAAACTCTATGGGAACTAACTTGCGAGGGCATCCTATCATTCCCCCCTAGGTGTGGACAAGTGGAAAGACATAAGGTCCAAGCACACGTCAGAAGTAAAAAGAATTAAATGCACATATTCAAATGTTTTGAGAATCAGAGTGACACAGACCATGATACCCAAACTCATTACCTCATGGAGAAAGACCCACTGTTGTTGAAGGACCAGGCCAATGGGATGGATTTTGTTGCTTTTGACAAGGTGGAGGTGCTAAATAAGAAACATGGGCCCTCCAAGGCTAGGCTCTAAGTTAATATGTCTCTCGGTACTCCATGTCTAGGATCTGTGGGCCTCGAGACAAAATCTCCTTAGTTATCCCTAAGCTAGGGGATAACATTTGTCTCTAACTCGGGGACATGTTCTCACCCTAGAGCACATGAGAACCTTATCATCTCTGGCATGACCTATGACCTACTTGATCTCAACAAAAAATATTAGTAATCATTTGGGGTGGTGATATCACCCCTGGCTCATATATGGTACACAAAATGAAGTTAAGAAAGCATATATACAAATGGAAAGACAAATACTCTAGCATTAAATGCATATGGTATATACAATAAATGAAAATGCCTACCTACTTACTTGTTGGTTGAATGCTAGGTGTATTCAAATAGCCAGTGTAACCATCCTAGCAATGTCTCATAATACCTGCCTCTTTGCTTCATCATAAACCAAAACAATGATAAGTCAAGAACAAAAATAACATGAGTTAGACAATGTATTGTATCATTGGGAATCGTAAAGTCTAGCTCATGGAGGCGGGTGGGAGGGACAAAATGGTTCCAAGTCATAATGTTAGGAAAGTGCTCAATCCATCTCATAAAGGGATTGTTAAAAGTCAAAGGTTCAATAGAATGACTCAAATATTTTGAAGGTTGGCTACCTCGAACGTCTTCACAATCTGAGGCTCGGGAAGGGACTAGCAAGAACCATGAGGATGATTGACAATTTATTAAGGGGAAGTTGGAAGACTGTGATAGTAAGCTTCTTCTTAAGGTACTCAACCTTCCCCTAAATTCCAAAATGAGGTTTTTTCCTACAAAATACTTGGGATAAGGGACATGTTTCCAAACCATACCTTTAGTGACATAGCGAGGTAAAGTAATCAAAGGGAGGTGGAAAATATTATCACAAGTATCTTGCTTCAAGAAAGAAACTTCCCCACTATTATCAATATACGAGCACAATGATGGTTGATAATTTTCTTCATAGACTAAATCCAAGTGCTCAAACGAGCAATCATCAAAGTCCTCAAGGTATGACCAAACATTATTAGGAGAGCATAGCATAAGGTCATCCTTGGGTGTTTGAATTTTTTTTGTAATCATGTCATGTCCTTGTTGCCAAATGTCAAATTTATTAGTAACTTCATGTGATAATGGTAAAGGAAACCCTTGGACATGACACTCAATGTCGTAAATGGGATCCCCATCATATCCAATCATATCCCAATTACACTTCCCAACATGTATGAAATCTTCAATATTATCAACAAAATCATTATCTTCATTATAGCATGAATGGGTAAAAACATCCAACACTTCTTCACTTTCCACATCATAAGATAAAGAATCATTAAAAATTTGGAAAGGGAAACAAATCACCTTGATTACTTCTTCTTGTGCATGAGCTTCAAGTATTTGGATAACTTCATCAAATGGAAGACTTGATTCTACACCTTCAACTTTATAAGAAGGTTCCCTTTATTCTTCCCTCTCTGAATCATAAAATAAGGCATTATCAAGACCTGAAAAGGAAAGTGACTAATCTCATCCTCTTCTTCTTGTGTAGGATGAATAGGCTCATGGATGGCTTCATCAGAGGGAGGAGAAAATATTGATACTTCACCATCATGTTTGATATCTCCAGGCTCTCACTATTTAACCATATCTTCGTCATCTTCGGTAGAAGCATGAGTAAATTTTTGCCCTTCCTCGTGGGATTGGAAAACCTCATTAGGATCGCTATCCTCGACCTCTTGTTGGTTGATGACTTGTTCCCTTATTTCAAAGATGTCAAAGGAAAGTAATCTTTCTAGACTAAGGGTATCTGGGGTACCTTTGGGGTCATCAACTTTGGTTCCTAGAGAGAAGATGTTTTTTCTGTTGGACAAAGAGATATTCTCCTCAATTTGCATGGCCATGTAATAGGCATCATCGATTGTTTTTGGCCCCTTTTTATTGAGGAGGAACCATAAATGCACTAAGAGTGCATTGGTATAGAGATACACGAGTTACTTGTTTCCAGGATGATGGCTTCTAGGAATCTGATATAGCAATTTCTCAAACCTATCATGGAATTCCTTGACAGTATCATTCTCAGTTTGTTTTATATAGTCGAGTCTTTTCAGTAACGTTTGGATATCTTCCAATTTAATACCCCATATTTTGAGAAAGGTTTCTTCTAACTGGTCCATAGATGTGATGCTAGCATCAGGGATTGTCATACAATTTCCTAGCATTTCCATGAAGAGTGGCAGAGAAAAGTTTCATTACCAAATCTTCAACATCTATTGGCACAGGGGCAGACCCAGGGTTCGACTTGTACAATGCAACAACAAACCCTAACTTTTGGCCCTTTCGGCAGCACCTGCGAAGCAGATGCAGTCTCACCCAAGGTAGAAATAGAAGGTTACAAGACATAGGTGTCTACAACTAGAGGAAATGCAAAGTGGATCCAGGACAACACACAACAATCTAGGTATTATTTACCCTTCCTAAGATTACTTCGCAAGTTATATCTCGGATCTAACACAATAATGCAACAACATTATATTGGATGTCAAATAACACAACATCAATCACAAAGAACAACAATATATACATGGTTCACCCTCTCCCTAGGGATACATCCACATAACTGTGTTTCTTGATATATTAGATGAAAACATACAGTTCTATCTGCGCACTTAGCTTGTATATCTCTCTCCCTCTCTCTCTCCCCCTCCTTGTGCACCCAATTGCAGGGATGATGTTTGCACCCAGCTGAAGATCCACAATACAGACTCAATATTTCTCTCAACAACAGTAATCAACAATGAACAACAACAATCATAGTATCAATGAACTAACTTAGAACCAACGCTCCCAGGTCTTCTAGACCTTTATTTATACATTACATAGAAAATTCTAGGTGTCATAACCCTAGATCCAAACCCCTAGGTCCACTTGACTCATGCTTTAAGGGCTTTGCCAACCTGTCTTTCCTTCTTTCCCACGAGGTGCTCCAAAGCACTAGTTGATGTCTTTTTCCACTTGTTGAGTTGTTCATGATCCTTCTTCTTTGATCCTTTATCTTCCTTGATCTTCTCTTCCAACAACTAGCTTTTCCTTCGCTTCGCTCCTTTTTTGCTTCTTTAACCACTTCAACCCTTCTTCAGTTTATGTGCCTTCTGCGTAGTTCGTACTTCTCTTTTCTTCCTTAACCTTCGCTTCCTTACATAACTAAGGGCCAACAGGCACCCAACACTCACATGTGACTTATCCCGAGTCATTGCAAGACTTAACCTTCTGTTTTACTTCGACTGCAAACTACGTGAAGTAGCCCGTGCTTTCTGCTCTCTCCCTCCCTATCTTGTGCAGACTGTCTTTTCCGTGTCTGGTACCCAGTTTCAACTGCACTTGGTACCTAGACCCTTCTTCCTTTGATTTTACTGAGATTTGTGAGGCAGTTGGTTATCATAATAGAATTTCAACTGACTCCCATTTACCAAACCTTCTTTCCATTCTCCATTAAGGGTCTTCAACTGTGCAACTCCTCTTTCTATGACATAGGCAACCTCAAATGGCCCAAGCCAATGTGTCCTAAACTTCCCTAGATGCTTCATGATCTTACTGTCATATAACAAAACCAAATATCCTTGCTTGAATGCTTTCCTCTTGATATGTCTGTCATGGTAAGCCTTTTCCCTTTCTTTCTGTACCTGCTGATGAAATCCTGCAATGAACCTATCTTCCTCTAGTTCCAACAACTACGCAAGCCTGTCTTGAACAACGTCAATGTCATCCATACCTGTAAATGTTGTAATTCTTAACCTCGGAACCAAGTATTCCATAGGTAATACTGCCTTGAAGCCATATACTAACTTAAAGGGAGTTTGTGTTGTCAGCTTCTTGCAAGTAGTTCTATAAGCCCATAATACTGTTGGAATTATTAAATCCTAGTCATCTCTGTTAACATTGCAAATATTGGTTAGCGTTGTCTCCAAGATCTTATTGAAAGCTTCGAATGTACCAATCTCCTGCAGGTGGTATGGAGTGTTCCTCTGATGATGAACTTCAAATTCCTGATTCAAGGCTTCAATATTTTTGTTGATGAAGTGTGTGTCTTGATCACTCATGAGGATCTTCGAGCATCCAAACCTGGTTATAATATCCTCAAAAATGAACCGTGTAGTTGTAGCTTCACTACAGTCCTTAACTTCTCTTTCTTCTGCCCATCTGGTTAAATACTCTGTCGCAATGATAATGTGTCTAGCTCCTATGCGCCTTCCTGATGGGTTAATAGGTCCCACAAAGTCAATGGCCCATTTCTCGAATACTTTTAGTGTTAATTGTGGTGCCAAAGGCATCTCATCCATTCAGGAAGTCTTTCCTACTCTTTGACAGACATCAAAGGCTTTGTAGTATTCCTTAGCATCCCTACGTAAAGTAGGCCACGAGAGGCCAACTCTGATAACCTTCTGTGTTGTTGCTCTCCCTGCATAGTTTCCTCATGTGATGCCTTCATGTGCTTCTGCAAGAATCAATGTTCCTTCTAGATCCATAACACATCTCCTCAAGATCTCATTTGGTCCCATATTATATAGTTGTCCAACTATAAGTTGAAAATCTATAGCGCGGACTACCAATTGTTTCTTCTGAATGACTGTGTACTCGCAAGGTGCCATTCCCGTGGACAGGAACTGAACTATCTCGGTGAAGTGATCATCGAATTTTTTGATGGCCAACAACTGTGCATCTGGTAGTGTTTCCTCCAAACTGGTAGGTTCCTCTCCATTTTCCAACCTAGATAAGTGATCAGGTCCTTTATTGATTCTTCTTGGCTTGACCACAATTTCAAAATCATACTCCTGGAATAGTAGTAGCCATCTGCATATTCTCCCCCCCCAACATTGGCTTGTTGACTAAGTATTTTAATGCA
>SNQJ01S0033952.1:99596-118577 GCA_010110895.2 Picea sitchensis
GTAGATTAAAGAATAGTTTCCTTATCGTAGAATATAGAGTAGTTGTTGATGCTTTGAATTTAATAGATTAAGATTTCCTTTTATAAATTAGAAGTTATTGTGAAATTTAATTTAAGAATAGAGTTCACTTGCTTATTAGTTTGATTAGTTGTTTGTTGAGTAATTTTGATTAGTTTACTTGCTGTAGAAGTTATCATAGGTTAGTTAGTTGCTTGCTTTCTTGTTTACTTGCTTTAATAGGGTAGTCGCTTTCTTGTCTATTTTGCTTTGATAGGGTAGTTTCTTGTCTATTTTACTTGCTTTCATAGGATAGTTGCTTATTGAATTTGAATAGGTTAATTAAAGTAGTTTGTTGTTGTTATTTCTTATTAGGTAGATAGTTTTCTTTTGCTTATTGTCATGATTAAGTTAATTTGCTTTAAGTAGAGTTTTCATTTGCTTTCTTAGGACTATCCATCGATCCTTTGTTCAAAGGTTACTTAGGGTACATAGTTTAAGTTTCCTAGTAGGGTTTGATCATTAGTAGTCTTTGCTTAAGTAGATTAGCCCTTAGATAGCCCATTTCCTTAGTTAGACTATACTACCTCTAGCCTTTATGCCTTGGCATATATATTGCTACAACTCTAAGTTTACTTACCCCGTGTTGACAATTTAATTGAGGGTTTTTAGTGTATTTCTAGTGCATATAGAACACCCATCAAGAAGCTTACCATCACAGTCTTCCAACTTCCCCTTAATAAATTGTCAGTCATCCTAAAAGTTCTTGCTAGTCCCTTCCCAGGCCTCAGATTGTGAAGACGTCTGAGGTAGCCAACATTCAGACTCTTTGAGTCAATCTATTGAACCTTTGACTTTTCACAATCCCTTTCTGATATGGATTGAGAACTTTCCTGAGAGTGTGAATTGGCACCATTTTGTCCCTCCCACTCGCTTCCATGAGCTAGAATTTATGATTCCCAATGATACAATACATTCTATAACTCAGGTTATTTTTGTGCTTGATTTATCATTGTTTTGGTTTATGATGAAGCATAGAGGCAGGTATTATGAGACATTGCTAGGATGGTTTCACTGGCTATTTGACTACACCTAGCATTCAACCAAAATGTAAGTACATGTAAGTAGGTAGGAATTTTCATTCATTGTATATACCATCTGCATTTCATGCTAGATTAGTTCTCTTTCCATTTGTATATATGCTTGCTTACCTTCATTGTTTGTACCATATATGAGCCAGGGGTGATATCACCGCCCTAAATGATTGCTAATATTTTTTGTTGAGATCAAGAAGGTCACATGTAATGCTTGAGATGCTAAGGTTCTCATGCGCTCTATGATGAGCACATGTCCCCGAGTTGGATCCAAATGTTATCCCCTAGCCTAGGGATAACTAAGGAGATTATGTCTCGAGGCCCACAGGTCCTAGACATGGAGTACCAAGAGCCATATTGAATTAGTGCCTTTCCCTTGAGGGGCCATATTTCTTCTTCAACACCTCCACCTTGTCAGCAACAACAAAATCCATCTGATTGACCTACTCTTTCAACAAAAATGGGTCTTGCTACATCTGGTAATGAGTCCGGGTATCATGGTATGTGTCACTCTGATTCCCAAAACATTTGAATATGTGCATTTAATTATTTTTACTTGTGACATGTGCTTGGACCTTATGCCTTTCCACTTGTCCACACCTGGGGGGAATGATGAGATTCCATAGCAAGTTGGTTCCCATAGGGTTTGATTTTCCACTGGGTGAGTTCATGAAAGGTCATCGCCCATTCCCACCATACATATCGCTTTTCATCTTTTTCCCTCTCATCCATCCCATACATTGGTTCAGGCATTGGGTTTTCCAAGCTAGCAAAGGGTTGTGCCTTACCTTGTGGGAAGAAGGGGATAAAGGCGCAGAGGGTAAAAGTAGTTGGAAAAAGATAAAAGACAAAGGAAAAAAACCTTTAGATGCTTCGCCCAAGGATCCCCGAGAAAGAAATAAAGGGATTCTCAGCAAGAAATAGAGGGACCCATAAAATAATAAAATCAGGACCTAATTGGAGGATAGGGGGTCTCATCAGAGCCAACCTATTAGGTCCATGGGCATGTAGCGATATGACACTACCATTCAGCTGGTCACCATGCCAGTGTAGTGGCTCTTGGTGGAACAACAAAGAGAAAGGGGGTCTCATCACGAGCCAACCTTCTCATCTCCATGAAATTCTTGTGGGTAACATTGTCACCATTGATCACAATGCCAGGAAATGTCCCCTAACTAGTCTCTTTAAAGAAAAATCAATAAGATAAAAGGATAATAGGAATTGAATGTTATTGGAAACATTTGCATCCATGATAAGGTGAAACTCACCCTCTTCAGAGGAA
Source organism: Picea sitchensis (assembly GCA_010110895.2). Lineage (NCBI taxonomy): Eukaryota > Viridiplantae > Streptophyta > Pinopsida > Pinales > Pinaceae > Picea > Picea sitchensis. The sequence goes on from SNQJ01S0033952.1 coordinate 101,970, forward strand.
CCCACAAGTAAGCCATACGTTCTCATGTCATCACTGCACCCATTTCACAAACATCCCTCACCACCTCATCCACTTTTATGGCCTTGATTTTTCTTCACCTCGAAACATCCCATGTGCAATGAGAATTATCCCAATAGGACCTCCTAGCATCCTCTCCAAACCTGGCTTGTAGAATAACATGACGTATTTGAGAACTTGTTTTGGAAAGGGGGGTTTTATGCACATGTTTAGATAACTTGATTATTACATGTGATTGAAATTGTTATGATCCTTGTGACTTATGAGCCCGTGGAGAGCATAATTTTTATTGTTGCAGGGCCACACCCGACGAACATGTACACATGGGGAGATGATTAGTTCAGACCTCCATAGGGATAAAATCCCACCAGATGGATGTCGAGACCCCAGCCAGGGGTACAGACAGGTCATAGGCTTGCACCAGAGACAGAGGAAGACGTTCCACCAAAGACAACCCTGCAGGCCTGGACCCAGGGGGGTCTTGCCCTCCTACTATGATTTTTCCCTTGAAAAGACCATGACATCACCTCTGTGACCCTTGACATCACCAACATTTGTTGGACACTTTTGAGGCAGTTATGTGCCAAGTGGCACGTGTGGCTTGGTCCAGAGGCCTTGGGAGGCCTAGCGTTTTTCTCCTGGAGGCCAACGTTTCACCAAACATGCATAAATTCACCGTAAACGGGCATGAATTCACATGTTCTACTTGATTTAGGGTTTAAATTGTCATTTTTATTTAAAAACTGGATATTACGTGTAAATTGGCCATGTCGGCCTTTTTGACCTAATTCTGGTCATTGTAACTATATAAATAAGGGATTTCCCCTTGTATTATTTGTTAAAACTCTAATCATAAGTTAATTAGTTTACCTAAGTGTTATAAAATTACATGACAGTTATGGTCTTTTTGTATTATATATGTACGTCTATGTACATGATTATTAGTTCATTGATGAATATAGAGTATGCCTTTTCTGCTAATATTTATTCATCTCTGGTCATCATGGTTTCTTGATTGCTTCAATTATTTCTATTATGTTCCTGTTGTTTTCTTCATTATGAATCTAACAGTGGTATCAGATCACGTAGATGATCTTAGAGGCCTATTGGTTTATCAGACCATGATATTGATCTTATGATCCTGGTAGTTTTCCAGAGCTCTATAGTTCTTAGAACCTGGTAGTACCATGGTAGTTTTTCCATGGAATTAAAATGTAGTGAGGGTCTTGAGGAAGAGGAATCCATGCACATAATACGAAGGTCGAGGGTTTTGTTCATGCACAGGAAAAGAGGATCCCCTCTGAGATTGTGTTCGTGGAATTGATGCTAAATAAAGAATATGTTGATTGAAGATATGGAGAATATGCCTTGATGGGTAAGTAGATGTAAGTATTGATATTTTATTTATCAGTTTATGCAGAAGTCGAATTCTAGCATTGATAGGTGATATATTCTTGAAAAAGCTAGCAAGGGAAGAAATTGTTACAAGCTGTAAATGTTGAAAACATTGCAAGGGATTTGTTTCCTTTGAAAAATGAGACCCATTCCGAGACTAAACTGAAATGTATGGAAAGTAACTCTGATAACAAAATATTTGTTTATGTTGTTTAAATAAACAAATGCTTGGTTTTTTCATCGATTTGGAATGAAATTGTTTATATATGCATGGAATACATGGTAAATGCATCATATTGGGATTAAGGATGAATTGTATGTGTCGGTTATGTTGGAGGTGTGATTAAGGATGAATTGTATGTGTCATTTATGATGGAGGTGTATGGTTCCAACATTAATGGTAGTAGAATGTATTTGACTTTTATGTGTCAATTCAACAATACATTCTATGTGGTATAACAAAGATTGCAGACCGATTTTGAATTAGTGTCCTCGTATCAGAATTTTTGGTGGAAGGAGATGTCCCTGTTATTGATGGTTAAGTTTCAAACCTGAGTGCAGGTATGAAAGATGGATGAAAGAGAATAACCATGTAGCTCTCCAAAATTGCAACAGAAATCTGTGTGTGACCAATCAGTGAGCAAATTTCCATTTGTTGTTTGAATAGTCAATATCACAGTTTTAATATTAGAAAGAAATAGGGGAATGCGTGACCATGAGAAATTGATACGTATAGAGGCATGATATATCTCAAAGGCCATAACACTTGAGCATGAGGGTTGACCTATTGATTTTGGTAGAAAATATTGATTCCTATTATGCCTATTCAATTCTTTCTCGACTGAATTGTTTCCAGTAAGGATTAAATATTGAGAAGAAAGAGAAAGGAGGAGTTTTCAGAGAAGGTCTATGATAGTAGGCGCAGGGATACATATTTATGCACGAAGATTTCTATACATAAAAACAACCGTCTAGTCCCGCCAGAGAAAAAGGAAAAATACATTTCGTCTTTCTGTCAGCAATATTTTTGTGTATCAAGGTGTTTAAAATCTGAATTGGAGTATTGGAGACAATCTGGTTTACAGTTATCATATGTTTGGTGTTTCTTGAGACTAGTTTCAGTAATTTTAATATGTTAAACGATTATTGAATGAGTTATTTGCAGACTCGTTGTGTGGACGTATGAGGATATTTATGGGCATTGAAGAAATAAATTCATTGCAAGAGACTACGGATGTGGACGTATGAGGATATTTATGGGCTTTGAAGAAATAAATTCATTGCAAGAGACTACAGATGAGGATAGCCCCAACGCTTGGTAGACACTAACACCCTCTACCTGGCTAGAAAATTTCAAGAAATTTACCCTAAAATTCATTGTTGTTTGAAACTTGCAAAAGGAAGACTTTGATGTTTATTTAAGGAGTTATAAGGTTTTGTATGGAGGAGTTTTCTTCATTGATTGTAATTGGAGTTATAAGGGTTTTTATTTTTTACTTGAACTTGTAAAGGTGTTATAAGGGGTCCAACAAATTGCATATTTGTCTTTGTGTCCTTGATCCACTCGAAATTGAATAAGGGGGTCTTAGGATATTTGTGTGCGTCTAAGTCATTGGTCATATCTCTTCCATATTCTGCATAATGGCGAGAATTGAAGAAATATTTACAATATTGCGCACATTAATTAACTCAACTACAGAATCTACAATTGCAATAAACAAGTGCACTCTCAGTATAATGATTACTTGTTTACAAGTAACGCACATGAAGATTGATATGTTCAAAATTCAAAACAAAATTTTATCTAATGAGTTAAGTTTGCTTCGACAACAACAATGTGATTTCAACAAACAAAATGACATGAATGATGAAAGTGACTTCAATGAAGACATTCAGTTGACTAGTGATGAAAGTCATAAACATGAAGATGAATTAGATGAAGTCCCTATTACAAGCAAAGTTATCGATAAATGTGGCAAATAAATTATAATTGTTCGACCATGGGAAGAATTACTCTTTAAACGAAATCGATATGGACTAGGATATGAAAATGATGCTAACAACCTTTTTCATATTCCTAATTATTGTGAACCTATTTGCTTTGTGAGTAGAGGTTTTTTGAATGATTATAAGAAGAAAGAGCTTGAGGATATTGGTAAGGAACAAGTACATGATATTGTTGATGATGATGTTGTTACGGATATTCCATATCATGACAAACAGTCACATAAAGAACCCCAGTGAAAAAACTGTCACCGATTTGGCCATAATAAGTCAAATTGCTTTGATTTTCACCCATGCGGATTTTGTGGGAAGACAAATCACCCCTCAATAAGGTGTCAAAAGCGCAAGCGGAAACATATTCATTTGTTAGGGAATTGGCGTTGGCGTTTGGAAGCCAATTTATTGGAGCATTCTTATCATCGGATTTATACACAAGTACAGTCGTACTTGATTGGAAACATTTCTACAGTTGACGAACATGAATGTTTTTTAGGATTGGATGATATAGGGTATGATCGGGGCCTAGTTGATGTAGTCTTCTGAGTTGAAGATCGAGTCTTCAGACTCTACCGAAAGACAATTTGATTACCATTTTCCACTATACATTGTGAAAGCGTACACATTGTTCCAGTAGCTTATACATGTGTTGGATCTCTTCTTGGCCATACTAGTGAATGAAGTTCAAGGGAATTTGAACCACTTGTCCCTGACAGGGGGGAAATCTAAAGTTTTCAGTCAGGTTCCAAGTTTGATTTAGATCCTGTGAACAAATGATCAAATATGCAACCTAATTCCTGGTATGCAATCTTGTTCCTGAACATATCGTTCTTGATAGTTTGTGGTCAGCTAAAAACCACCAATTGAGCAGAAGACATGAAGTTTTGCTTGTTGAACATATTTTTGTTGATAGTTTGTGGTCAACTTAAAACTACCAATTGAGCATAAGACATGAAGTTATTCTTGTTACATTTTCAGAATTTTGAGCCTTAAGCTCTTCTTAGTTTATGGTCAACTTAAAACCATTCCATTTAGTAGAAGACATCATCTTCTGCTAGACATTCGGTTTGTGGTCATCCCAAAACTACCAGATTGGTTTGTGGTCATCCTGAAACCACCAAATGAGTTTGTGGTCACCCTTAAACCACCAATTTAGTAGAAGACATCATCTTTTGTTATGTTTTTCAGAGTTAAGAGAGAATCTTCAGCCAACCCTCTGAATATTTTCTTGACACATTGTGATTGTCAAGTAGTGGTAGTTTTTCAGGCAAGAACGAACTTATGATTAAGGGGGGATGTTAAAACTCTAATCATAAGTTAGTTAGTTTACCTAACTATTATACAATTACATGACAGTTATGGCCTTTTTGTATTATATATGTACGTCTATGTACATGATTATTAGTTAATTGATGAATATAGAGTATGCCTTTTCTGCCAATATTTATTCATCTCTGTTCATCATGGTTTCTTGATTGCTTCAGTTATTTCTATGATGTTCCTGTTGTTTTCTTCATTATGAATCTAACATTATTTCATCATATTTCACTCACACTTAAGTGAGGTCTGAAATTTGCCCCATAATTAGGGCTTCTTGGCTGAAATTTAGTGCACACTTCTTGAAGGAGGCTACTTTTGGTGTAATTTATCATTTTTCTTGGTGGAAGTCCTGAACTAGGGCTATTGCTAGATGATTCTTGGTGAATGTAAGTAAATTTTCTGCAATTATTCTTCATTGAATGGTTATGGATGTATTTATCTTTCATTTACTCTAAGATTATGAAATTGCTAGCTTAAAACCCTAGGAGGCTAAAGCACATGTTATTGTTCTTGCCTTAATAACTTTCACCTACTAGATTATGCTAGAAAACCGATTTTATTGAAGCTTTGTGCTAAGGGACTTGCCAATGCAACACCCTAGCTTATTTTGCCTCATTTATCTGTCATCTACTTCATCTTTGAGCTAATAAGGAGGAAACCCACTAGGGCCTAGGGTTACCTACTTCCTAGAGGCCATTTTCCCCCTAAGGTTTAGTGATTGAAGCCTTGGGCTACCAACACTTCAATCATTAACCTTATTGTCTCTAGCTCTCTTATTACATTTTGTTACTTCAAGATTTCCACTACTAAAAGAGACTCCATTTACCCTAAAAGTATTGATCTAAGCCTTACAATTGAGTGATTGATGAAAGCTACCCTCAAAACTATTACCTTAAGCTATGTAATAACTATTCCTAACCTTAGAATAGACTAATCTACTAGCCTATTTGTTGTTGTTACAAAAGTAGGCTACAACCATCTATTGCAGCATTAAAAGCACCTAAAAGCAATTGAAAAATTTATTAATACACCGCCTAATGAGCTTTTGACAAATGCTAGTACTTTGGTATTATTGAGTAATTATTCTTGGTCATTGTCAAGCCATCTCAAGGCATTTATTGTGAAGCTATTATCTTATAAACATTGTTGTTATAAAAAATATGTTTGCTTCATCATACATCAACTATTTCTTTTACTGATAAAGTCCATGGTTTTATGAAGTACTAACAACAAGTTGTGCTTGAAAAAGATATATTTTCTTGTTGCTTTGATTTGGGCATGTACATATGAATACTTCATTACTTCATTGGTTAAAACCCTGAGACTTTCTAATCAGTGTGAATTGTGAGAGGGGATACTTTTATATACACTTTAACCTTTTCCTTCTCAAACCCCCAAGTCACTAAAGACGTCTCCCCTGGGCCATCAACCCTAAATAGAAAGAGGTATCATGTTGAGGTGACAGTGATAGGATAACCTCATGTTACACCAATTTTACTTTCCTTAACCCTTTCCTTTGGAATAAGTACAAATTCAGAGATAACATTTTGGCATTGTTGCCGGGGAACACTGAGTCAATTCTCCTCAAAGATGACACTTCTCGGTAATCCTTTCCTCAAAATCCTTTACTTTTAAAAGCTTACCTGGAGACTCCACTGAGGGTGGTCCCATCATCCCTTTGATAATTTCAAGAAAATTATCCGGTGACTCCACTAATGACAAAACCAACCATGAGTTCTCAATGAGATCCGGGAAACTTCAAACCTTTAGACATGAGTAAAATCTCGCGATACCCTCGACAAATGCCCCCAAAGTACGAGAAATGGCTCCCTAGTTTCACTGGTAGTGATGGGGAGAGAGTCGACTATCACATGGGTGATTTTTGGGCTTTCCTTCAACTCCATCCTATCAGTGATGATGCTGAAGATTTGGTAATGAAACTTTTCTCTGCCACTCTTCATGGCAATGCTAGGAAATGGTATGAAAATCTCTTTGATGCTAGCATCACATCTATGGACCAGTTAGAAGAAACCTTTCTCAAAAGATGGGGTATTAAATTGGAATATATCCAAACGTTAATGAAAAGACTCGAATATATAAAACAAACCGAGAATGAGACTGTCAAGGAATTCCAAGATAGGTTTGAGAAATTTCTATATCATATTCCTAGAAGCCATCATCCTTGAGACAAGTACCTCGTGTATCTCTACACCAATGCACTCTTAGTGCATTTAGGGTTCCTCCTCAATAAAAAGGGGCCAAAAGCAATCGATGATTCCTATTACATGGCCATGCAAATCGAGGATAATATCTCTTTGTCCAAGAGAAATCACATCTTCTCTCTAGGAACAAAAGTTGATGACCCCAAAGGTACCCTAGATACCCTTAGTCTAGAGAGAATACTTTCCCTTGATATATTCAAAAGAAGGGAACAAGTCATCAACCAACAAGAAGTTGAGGAGAGCGATCCTAATGAGGTTTTCCAATCCCATGAGGAAGGTAAATAATTTACTCATGCTTCTACCGAAGATGACGAAGATATGGTTAAAGAGTGAGAGCCTGGAGATATAAAACACTATGATGAAGTATCGATATGTTCTCCTCCCTCTGATGAAGTCATCCACAAGCCTATTCCTCCTACACAAGAAGAAGAGGATGAGGTTAGTCATTATCCTTTTCAGGTTCTTGATAATGGCTTATTTTATGATTCAGAGAGGGAAGAAGAAAGGGAACATTTTAACAAGACAAACCCTCCTTCTTATAAAGTTGAAGGTGTAGAAGCAAGGCTTCCATTTGAGGAAGTTATCCAAATACTTGAATCTCATGCACAAGAAGAAGTAAGCAAGGTTAGTTGTTTCCCTTTCCAAATTTTTCATGATTCTTTATCTTATGATGTGGAAAGTGAAGAAGTGTTGGATTTTTTTACCCCTTCATGCTATAATGAAGATGATGATTTTGTTGATAATATTGAAGATTTCATACATGTCAGGAAGCATAATTGGGATATTATTGGATGTGATGGGGATCCCATTTACGACATTCAGGGTCATGTCCAAAGGTTTCCTTTACCATTATCACATGAAGTTATTAATAAATTTGACATTTGGAAACAAGGACATGACGCAATTACAAATATGTTTCAGACACCCAAGGATGACCTGATGTTATGCTCTCCTAATAATATTCAGTCATACCTTGAGGACTTTGATTACTGTTCCTTTGAGCACTTGGATTTAGTCTATGAAGAAAATTTTCAACCATCGTTGTGCTTAGATCTTGATAAGAGTGAGGAAGTTGATTTACTGAAGTAGGATACTTATGATAAGATTTTCCACCTCCCTTTGATTACTTTACCTCGCTATGTCACTAAAGGTATGGTTTGGAAACATGTCCCTTATACCAAGTCTTCTGTAGGACAAAACCTCCTTTTGGAATTTAGGGGAAGGATGAGTACCTTAAGAAGAAGCTTACTATCACACTCTTCCATCTTCCCCTTAAGAAATTGTCAGTCATCCTCAGGGTTTTTTCTAGTCCCTTCCCGAGCCTCGGATTGTGAAGACGTTTAAGGTAGCAAACCTTCATAATATTTGATTCAGTATATTGAACCTTTGACTATTCACAATCCCTTTCTAAGATGGATTGAGCACTTTCCTTAGAGTATGACTTGGCACCATTTTGTCCCTCCCACCCGCCTCCATGAGCTAGACTTTATTATTCCCAATGATACAATACATTCTCTAACTCATGTTATTTATGTGCTTGACTTATCATTGTTTTGGCTTATGATGAAGCATAGAGGCGGGTATTATAAGGAATTTCTAGGATGGTTTCATAGGTTATTTGACTACACCTAGCATTCAACCAACATGTAAGTAAAGGTAAGTAGGTAGGCATTTTCATTCATTGTATATACCATCCGCATTTAATGATAGTGTAGTTGTATTTCCATTTATATATAAGCTTGCTTACCTTCATTTTTTGTACCATATATGAGCTAGGGGTGATATCACCACCCCAAACGATTACTAATAATTTTTGTTGAGATCATTCAGGTCACAGGTCATGCCATAGATAATAAGGTTCTCATGTGCTCTACGTTGAGCACATGTTCCCGAGTTGGAGTGAGATGTTATATCCTAGCCTAGGGATAACTAAGGAGATTATGTCTTGAGGCCCACAGGTCCTAGACATGGATCACTGAGATCCATATTGACTTAGAGCCTGGCCCTTGAGGGCCCATATTTATTCTTCAGTGCCTCCACCTTATCAGCAACAACAACACCCATCACATCGGCCTGGTCCTTCAACAACAGTGGGTCTTGTTCCATGAGGTAATGAGTCTGGGTATCATGGTATGTGTCACTCTGATTCTCAAAACATTTGAATATGTGCATTTAATTATTTTTACTTCTGACATGTGCTTGGACCTTATGCCTTTCCACTTGTCCACACCTGGGGGGGATGACAAGATGCCATAGCAAGTTGGTTCCCATAGGGTTTGAGTTTCCACTGGGTGAGTTCATGAAAGGTCATCGTCCATTCCCACCATACTTATCACTTTTCATCTTTTTCCCTCTCATCCATCCCATACATTGGTTCGGTCATTGGGTTTTCCAAGCTAGAAAAGGGTTGTACCTTACCTTGTGGGAAGAAGGGGATAAAGGCCTAGAGGGTAAAAGTAGTTGGAAAAAATATAAAATCCAAAGGAACAAAACCTTCAGATGATTTGGTCAGGGATCCCCAAGAAAGCAATAAAGGGATTCTCAGCAAGAAACAGAGAGAGCCATAAAATAATAAAATCAAGACCTAGTTGGAGGATAGGGGGTCTCATCATGAGCCAACCTATTAGGTCCATGGGAATGTAGCGGTATGACACTACCATTTAGTTGGTCACCACGCCAGGGTAGTGGCTCTTGGTGGCATAGCCAAGAGAAAGGGGTCTCATCATGGGCAACCTTCCTGGTCTCAGGTGAAATGCTTGTGGGTAACATTGTCTGCTCTGGTCCTGCATGGAAGTGTCCCTAACTAGTCTCTTGAAAGAAAAATCAATAAGATAAAAGGGATAAAAGAGAATTAGATGGGATTATGGACATTTTCATCCCATGACAAGGGGTTACCAGCTCACCCTCTTTAGGAAACTTACAGATGAGATCATACATTCCCACGTGTCACTTCATCCATTGCCCAAACCCTCACCACCCCTCATCCCTTACATGATTAGTCTCCATGGAACATCCCACATCCAATGGGAATTATCCCAATAGGACCTCTGGCGTCCTCACTCCAAATCTAGCTTATACAATGTATAACGTCTTTGAGCGTTTGTCTGGGAAAAGGGGGTTTTATATGCATGTTTAGATAAATTGATTATTAGATGTGATTGACATTTCTATGATCCATGTGACTGATGAGCCCATTGAGGTCGTAGTTTTTTATGTGCAGGACGGTGGACCATGCTCGGCGGACAGGTTCCAGAGGATTGGTGCACATGGGAGATGATTAGTTTGGACCTCCATAGGGCTAAATCCCTGGAAATGGATCTTTGAGACCCCAACTTGGGGGGCATAGGCAGTCAGGAGGCTTCCACTAGAGAGAGCAGACGATGCCCAGAACAACCATATGACCTACAAACCAAGGGGTCTCCATCCTACTATGATGTTGGCCCAGAAAGGCCCATGATGTCCTGCTGTGACCCTTGAGCATCTAGGCTGATATGGGACACTTTGGAAATGAGTTATGTGTCAAATTAGGAGCATTGTAACTAGTCCAAAGAGCCTTAGGAGCCTAGTGTTTCACTCTTGGGAGCCAACTTTTCCTGAGGAGAGGCATGGCTTATCACCCTAAAGGGGTATGATGCCACATATTCTTCTTGATTTAGTGTTTAAATTGTCATTTTATGTAAAAACTAGATATTACATGTAAGCTGGCCATGTCGTGCTTACTTTGACCTAATTTTGGGTGTTATGGCTTGTATAAATAAGGGATTTTCCCTTGTTTATTTCATCATCTTTAGTCCAGCCTCCCAGTGGACTTAAATTTGCACCCTAATTGGGGTTTCTTGGTTGAAATTTGGTAAACTTGCGTCTTGGAGGCTACTTTTGGTGTAATTTATCATTTTTCTTGGTGGAAGTCTTCAATTAGGCCTATTGCTAAATGATTCTTGGTGAATGTAAGTAAATTTTCTAATTCTTCTTCATTGAATGAACACTTGGTTGTATTTATATTTCATTTCTTCTAAGATTATGAAATTGCTAGATTAAAACCCTAGGAGGCTAAAAACACATGTTATTGTTCTTATGTGCTTCTCCTACTTGATTTTGCTAGAAAGCCGATTTTATTGAAGCTTTTGCTAAAGGCCTTTCCATTGCAACACCCCAGCTTCTTTTTGCTTCATCTGTATCATACTTCATCTTTGGAGGTAAGGAGAGGAAAATCACTAGGGCATAGAGTTACCTACTTCCTAGGGGCCATTTCCCCCCTAAGGTTTAGTGATTTAAGCCTTGGAGGTTACCAACACTTCAATCATTAACATTCTTGTCTTTAGCTCTCTTATTATCAATTTTTCCTTCAATATTTTCGCTTCTAAAAGATATTCCATTTTCCCTAAAATCATTGATCTAAGCTTTACAATTGAGTGATTGATGAAATCCACCCTCAAAACTATTACCTTAATCTCTCTACTAACTATTCCTAAACCTAGAATAGAATAATCTACTAACCTATTTGCTTATGTTACAAAAGTAGGCTACAACCACCTATTGCAGCACTAAAAGCACCTAAAAACAATTAAAAACTTTATTAATACACCTCCTAGTAGACATGACAAATGCTAGTACTTTATTGTTGCAGGTAATTATTCTTGGTCATTGTGAAGCATTTTAGGCATTTATTGTGAAGCTATTTTCTTATAAACGTGTGTTATAAAAATATGTTTTCTTAAATCATACATCAACTATTTCTTTTGTTGATAAAGTCCATGGTTTATGGAAATTACTAATGACAAAGTTATTACTTGCAAAATATATCTTTCCTTGTTGCTTTGTTAGAATTTTATGTGAATACTTCATTACTTCATTGATTAAAACCTCGAGATTTTCTGATCAATGTGACTTGTGACAAAGGGATACTTTATAGAAAATTTAAGCTTTTCTCAGGCAAGGGTCATAGGGGCGTCTCGGGCCATCAACCCTAAAGAGAAATAGGTATCCTGTTGAGGTGATGGTGATAGGATAACCTCTTACATTCACGTAATTTTCCTTTCCTTAACCCTTTCCTTTGGAATAAATACAAATTAATTATAACCTTTTAGCACTTAGTTGTCGAGGAACACTAAGTCAGACCTTCCTCAAACGACCTTTGGTAAGCATTTCCTCAAAATCATTTACTTTTCAAATATTATCTAGCGAATCCACTGAGGAGGATCCCCTCATCCCTTACAGTAGTTTCAAGAAAATTGTCTGGTGACTCCAGTAATGAAAAAACCAACCATGACTACTCAATGGGGCCCGAGAAACTTCAAACCTTTAGACATTAGTAAAATACCGGGATACCCTCAAACAATGCCCCCGAAGTACGAGAAATAGCTCCCTAGATTCACTTTGGTAGTGATGGGGAGAGGTACGACTATCACATGGGTGATTTTTGGGATTTCTATCAACTCCATCCTATCAATGATAATGTTGAAGATCTGGCAATGAAAAATTTCTTTGTCACTCTTCATGACAATGCTAGAAAATGGTATGATAACCTCCCTGATGCCAACATCACATCTATGGACCAGTTAGAAGAAACCTTTCTCAAAATATGGGGTATTAAATTGGAATATATCCAAATGCTACTAAAAATACTTAAGTATATAAACAAACTAAGAATGAGACTAACATGTATTTCCATAATGGGTTTGAGAGATTTCTATATTGGATTCCTAGAAGCCATTATATTGGAGACAAGTACCTCATGTATATCTATACCAATGCACTCTTAGTGCATTTAGGGTTCCTCCTCAATAAAAGGAGACCAAAAACAATTGATGATGCCTATTACATGGCCATGCAAATCGAGGAGAATATATCTTTTTCTAAGAGAAAATAAATCTTCTCTCTAGGAACCAAACTCGATGACAAAGGAATTTAAATATATATAGTCTAGATAGATTACTTTCCCTTGATATATGTTAAAGAAGGTAACAAGTCATAAACCAACAAGAGAGTTAAGGAGGCGATCTTAATCAGTTTTCCAATCCATGAGGAAGGGCAAATGAATTTACTCATGTTTCTACCGAAGATGATGAAGATATGGTTAAAGATTGAGAGACTGGAGATATCAAATATGATGTTGAAATTATCAATATGTGTTCTTCCTATAGTAAAACCATCCATGAGCCTATTCATCTACCTGAAGAAGGGATAGGGTTAGTCACTTTCCTTTTCAATTTTTTTTTTTTATTTATTTATTAAATTAATGTAATACATTCATAAAAAAGTTTAAGAAGAAAGGAAACATTTGAACAAAACATACCCTCCTTCTTATAAAGTTTAAGGTGTAGAATCAAGCCTTCCATTTGATGAAGTTATCCAAATACTTGAAGCTCCTACACAGAAAGGAGTAGAAAGCAAGGTGAGTTGTTCCCTTTCCAAATTTTTAATGATTCTTTATCTTATGATGTGGAGAGTGAAGAAGTGTTGGATGTTTTTACCCCTTCATTCTTTATAAATGAGATGATGATTTTGTTATTAATGGTAGAGATTTCATACATGTCTGGAAGCGTAATTGGGATATGATTGGATACGATGGGGATCCCATTTACGAAATTGAGAATCATTCAAAGTTTGCATTACCATTATCACATAGAAGTTACTAACTAGAATTTGACATTTGGAAACAAGGACATGACATTATTACAAATTTTTTTCAGGACACCTAAGGATGACTTGATGCTATGCTCTCCTAATAATTTATGGTCATTCCTTGGATGCTATGCTCTCCTAATAATTTTCGGTCATTCCTTGAGGACTTTGATGATTTTTCCTTTGTGCACTTGGATTTAGTCTATGAAGAAAATTATCAACCATCATTGTGCTCAGATCTTGATAAGAGTGAGGAAGTTGCTTTCCTAAAGAAGGATACTTGTGATAAGATTTTCCACCTATCTTTGATTGATTTACCTCGCTATGTCACTAAAGGTATGGCTTGGAAACATGTCCCTTATCCCAAGTCTTATGTAGGGAAAAACCTCATTTTGGAATTTATGTGAAGGTTGAGTACCTTAATAAGAAGCTTACTATCACAGTCTTCCATCTTCCCCTTAATAAATCGTTAGTCGTCCTCAGGGTTATTTCTAGTCCATTCCCAGGCCTCGGATTGTGAAGACGTCTGAGGTAGCCAACCTTCAGACTCTTTGATTCAGTCTATTGAACCTTTGAATTTTCACAATCCCTTTATGAGATGGATTGAGCACTTTCCTGAGAGTATGGCTAGGAACCATTTTGTCCCTCCCACCCACCTCCATGAGCTAGACTTTACGATTCCCAATGATACAATACATTCTCTAAATCATTTTATTTTTTTGATTGACTTATCATTGTTTTGGTTTATGATGAAGCACAGAGGCAGGTCTTATGAGACATTGCTAGGATGGTTACACTGGCTATTTGAATACACCTAGCATTCAACCAACATGTAAGTACATGCAAGTATGTAGGCATTTTCATTCATTGTATATAATATCTTCCTTTCATGATAGAGTAGTTGTCTTTCCATTTGTATATACGCTTTCTTACCTTCATTTTTTGTAGCATAAATGAGCCAAGGGTGATATCACCACCCTAAATGATTACTAATAAATTTTGTTGAGATCAAGCAGGTCACATGTCATGCTAGAGATGCTAAGGTTCTCATGTGCTCTACGGTGAGCACATGTCCCCGAGTTGAAGCCAGATGTTATCCCCTATCCTAGGGATAACTAAGGAGATTATGTATCCAAGCCCACAGGTACTAGACATGGAGTACTGAGAACCATATTGACTTAGAGCCTGGCCCTGGAGGGCCCATATGTTTTCTTCAATGCCTCCACCTTGTCAGCAGCAACAACATCCATCCCATCGACATGGTCCTTCAAGAGTTGTGGGTCATTCTCCATGAGGTAACGAGTCCAGGTATCATGGTATGTGTCACTATGATTCTCAAAACATTTGAATATGTGCATTTAATTCTTTTTACTTCTAATGTGTGCTTGGACCTTATGCATTTCCACTTGTCCACCCTTGGGGGAATGACAGGATGCCCCAGAAAGTTGGTTCCCATAGGGTTTGAGTTGCCACTGGGTGAGTTCATGAAATTTCATCATCCATTCCCACCATACTTATCACTTTTCATCTTTTTCCCTCTCATCCATCCCATACATTGGTTCGAGCATTGTTTTTTACAAGCTAGCAAAGGGTTGTACCTTATCTTGTGCGAAGAAAGGGCTAAAGGACCAGAGGGTAAAAGTAGTTGGAAAAAGATAAAATCCAAAGGACCAAAACCTTTAGATGCTTCTCCCAGGGATCCCCGAGAAATCAATAAAGGGCTTCTCAACAAGAAACAATGGGACCCATAAAATAATAAAATCAAGACATAGTTGTAGGATAGGGGGTCTCATCACGAGCCAACCTATTAGGTCCATGGGCATGTAGTGGTATGATGCGGAGAAGGGGCTAAAGGCCCGTAGGGTAAAAGTAGTTGGAAAAAAGATAAAACTTAAAGACCAAAAAACTCCTTTAGATGCTTCCGTGGATCCCCGAGAAATCAATAAAGGGCTTCTCAACAAGAACCAATGGGAATCCCATAAAATAATAAAATCAAGACATAGTTGTAGGATAGGGGGTCTCACTAACAGCCAACCTATTAGGTCCATGGGCATGTGTAGTGGTATGACACTACCATTCACTAGTCACCACACCAGGTAGTGGCTCTGGTGGCATAATCCAAGAGAAAGGTGGTCTCATCAATGAGCCAACCTTCTCATCTCTGTGAAATGATTGTGGGGTATTATTGTCACCACCTGTAACTACACCGTGGTAGTGTCCCCAACTGTCTCTCTTAGAAAAAAAATCAATAATATAAAAGGACAAAAGGAATTGAATGGGATTGGAAACATTTGCATCCATGACAAGGTGTATCTTACCCTCTTCAAAGGCACCCACAGGTAAGCCATACATTATGATTTCATCATTGCATCCATTGCTCAAACATCTCTCACCACCTCATCCACTTACATGGCCTTGATTTGTCTTCACGTGGAAACATCCCACGTCCAATGAGAATTACCCGAATAGGACCTCCTGGCATCCTCTCCAAACTTGGCCCCTAGACTAACATAACGTCCTTGAGCACTTGTCTGGTAAAGGGGGGTTTTATGCACATGTTTAGATAACTTGATTATTAGATGTGATTAACATTCCTATGATCCCTGTGACTTATGAGCCCATGGAGGGCGTACTTGTTGTTGTTGCAGGGAAACACCGGACTAAGAGGTACACATGGGGAGATGATTAGTTCAGACCTCTATAGGGATAAAATCCCACCAGATGGATGTTGAAACCCCAGATAGGGGAAGAGATAGGTCAGAGGCTTCCACCAGAGAGAGAGGAAGACGTTCCACCAGAGATATCCCTACAAGCCTAGACGCAGGGGGTCTTTCCCTCCTACTATGATGTTGGCCTTGAAAGGCCCATGAAATCACCTCTGTGACCCTTGACATCACAAATGTTTGATGGACACTTTGGAGGCAGTTATGTGCCAAGTGGCATGTGTGGCTTGGTTCAGAGCCCTTGGGAGGCCTACCGTTATACTCCTGGAGGCCAATGTTTCACCAGAGAGGCATAACGTCACCCT
>SNQJ01S0033954.1:55682-90405 GCA_010110895.2 Picea sitchensis
CCCAGTCAGTCGAAGCTACATCCTGTTTTTCATGTTTCATGCTTGAAGAAGGTGATTGGAACCAGGTGCCAAATTCAAACCAACCTTCCAGAATTAGCTGAAGAAGGATCCATTTGGCTACAACCAGAAGCAATTTTGAACCAACGGGAGCGTCGCCTGCATCAGAGAACCATCAAGGAAGTGCTAGTACAGTGGAAAGATATGACTCCAGCAGATGCCACTTGGGAACCAACTACCATTCTGCAGTAGTTTACACATCTCAAGCCTTGAGGACAAGGCTGTTTTTAAGGGGACGGACATGTTAAGGTCCTAACCCACACATAGGTAGATCAATGTATTCGGATGTAATAAAGGTCAATATTAATAAGAACTTTCAATAAAATAGAATAAGGCGGATGTAAGAAGACCTAATAGAATCTTTCGCTTCTAGAAGGATCTTCCTCTAGATGCTTCTCTTAATAGACACATTTAGTATAAATAAGGGTCGAGGGTATGAAAAACCTAGCTTGGAGATTATTGTAACAGAGCGCTGCTCGACTGGAGGTTGCCCCCTCGAAGAGGCCTGTGAACATTGCTATCTGAATCAAAGTGTTGTTTCTGTTGCTATTTCATATATCATTTCTATGTATTGTGAAGATTATACTGGATATTTTACTGTTATTCTGTCATTTCTAGCATTTCATTTATGTTCTGCATATTTTATATATCTGGTATCTTGCAAAAAGAGACTTGGCTCGCTGGATCAAAACCTAGTGGAGCCCAAAGGGTGACTACAAGCTCCAACTGAGCTCTAAGGGATTCTTCACAGTTATATTCTACAATCTAGAGGACACAGACGATGTATTCGAAGGATGACCCTACTTCTACAACTCGGTTGGGCTATATCTGTGATTCTAGACTGAACGCTTTTCCCTGAAGAAAGAGAACTTCACCTACGCCCCGATATGGATTCATCTCTATTCCTTACCTCAAGAATTATGGTTAGAAGAAATCCTATCAGGCATAGGTAATACTCTAGGAAAACATGTCAAGTCCTCAGAATCCACTAAGCACAGGAAGTACACCTCCTATGCCAGAATCTGCATCTATATGGACATATCCAAGGCCCTCCCAGGCTCGATAACCATGGAAAACCAAGATGAGGAGCGGGCTCAGACAATAGATTACGAGCATGTACCATTCAAATGCAGAAGATGCCATGAGCATGGACATCTCTTCAGATATTTCCTCCTCAATGCCCCCCCCAAGCCAATCAAGGAAGAAAAGACAAAGAATGGCTTCACCCAGGTGCAAAATTGCGGAAAGAAAACATAGAGAAAACCAGGAACCAACAATAGTCGGAAACACGCCAACGCTAACTCCTTTGAATCCCTTACAAAACTACCAGCGACAGACGAGGTGGAAAACCCCCATAAAGAAATAGGAGCATATGGCACCAACGATAAGGAAAGTTGGCAACCAAGGGAGGCCCCAATCCAAGAAACCTTGACCCACCCCCCAGACTCAGGCAGAGCACCAGATAAGGAGGAAGACACAGTCATGGAAATGAATGAACATGACCTAGAAGGAATAGACCTTGACAGACTTGGAGAAGCTCTCAACAAGAAATATCTACAAACCCTACCTGAAGATCAACTACGAAAAGTTCACAAAGTCTTTCTAGACTCGTCAGTAGGGGAAACCTTACGACTGGGCATAAGAGGAGATCCTAAC
Organism: Picea sitchensis; assembly: GCA_010110895.2. Taxonomy (NCBI): domain Eukaryota; kingdom Viridiplantae; phylum Streptophyta; class Pinopsida; order Pinales; family Pinaceae; genus Picea; species Picea sitchensis. The sequence goes on from SNQJ01S0033954.1 coordinate 57,396, forward strand.
CCAGATCAAAGAAGAAACACAAAGGAGAAAAAAAGGAGGGGCAGGAAAACAATGCAACAACTCTTCAAGGAAGTTGGCAACTATATGATCAACTCAGGACAGATACAGAAGCTCTTAGAGAGCTCCTTCTCCCACCCAAAAAATTGTTAAATCATGAAAGTAATCACTTGGAACATCAGGGGCCTCAATGGAAGATCCAAGAAAAGGATCCTCCGCAATTGCATCAAAACGAATGACCCAGATATCCTCCTCCTCCAAGAAAAAAAATGCGTGGGCTAGACCATAGAAGAGATCTTCAGAAGATGCTGGTGCAATTGCAACTCATACCACATAGACTCGAAAGGCATGGAAGGTGGCCTAGCCATCCTATAGAACCCAAACTCGTTCATTCTCAACCAAGGCCTTTCAACACCGAGCTCCCTCACAACCCACTATCGAGCAATTGGCTCGGATAAAGATGGATGGATCACCAATGCATATGGACCGCAAATCATCTAGGAAAAAGAACTTTTCCTTCAGAACTTATCTTACCTCAGCTCCATTGCCAAAAACCAGATATGGATACTGGGCGGAGACTTTAATATGATCCTCACTCTAGAGGAAAAAAGAGGCGAAAAGAAAAGACTGGAACAAGATAGAATAAAATTTCAGGAATTTCTAGATCTTCACAAATTGGTAGACATAGAAAATGGAAATGGAACCTTCACTTGGACGAACAAGCGAGCGGGACCCCAACAAATCGCCTGCAGGCTTGACCTCTTTCTTCTCTCAGATACCCTTCTCTTGGAAGGCCCACTAATCGAGTCCAACATCCTTCCAAAACCAAGCTCATATCATTGGCCTGTTCAACTATGGGTCAACACTATGGCCTCCCCCAAGCTCAAACCCTTCAGATTTGAAAAGTTCCAGATTTCACGTCCAGACTTCCAAAACTTGGCTTGTCATTGGTGGGACACGATAGATATTCAGCAGGGAACCAAGATGTACTGCTTCCAGCAAAAACTTAAATATTTTAAGCAGCAAGTGCGGAAGTGGAACAAATAAGTCTTTGGAAACATATTCCATGAGAGAAAAATACTAGAACAAAAACTTGAAGCCCTACAAAAAATGGCCATCCAATCTGGATACACCCCAAATCAGTAGCAGGAGGAGCAACAAATCAGACAACAATTGGAAGAAAGATTAAACTAAGAAGAAATTCTCTAGAGACAAAAATCCAGAATTCAACGGCTAAAAGAAGGGGAAAAAAACACAAAATTCTTCCACCGCTCTATGATCCATAGGAACTTCATCAACCACATAACCAAGCTAGAAAATTATCAAGGTAGCACCTTACTCACTCATCAGGACATCACTCAGAAGCTCACTAACTACTACCAGGACCTCCTCTCAGAAGCACTAGTGAATCGCGTTGAGGAAATTGGGAGAGTGAAAAACAACATCCTGACACTCATCACTTAGGACAAAAATGAAGCCCTCATGACCCCCATAAGTCAAGATGAAGTGGATCAAGACATACAGAAGCTACCCACGGGTAAGGCTCCAGGGCCCGATGGCTTCACAACGGACTTCATTCACTCCTGCTAGCCCATGCTAAGAGAAGAAGTCTGGAAACTGGTGGAGGAATCATGTAGCTCTGGCAAGGTCCTCCCATCCCTTAACGCCACATTCCTCACCCTGATACCCAAAGAAGAAAGGGTCACCAATCCAAAAAAATTCAGACCCATAGCACTCTGCAATGTGATCTACAAAATCATCTTGAAAGTAATATCTCTCAGACTTAAGCCAATCCTCCCCTTCATCATCTCAAAGGAGAAGTTGGGCTATGTTGAAGGAAGACAAATAGTGGACAGCATCATTCTAGTTCATGAGTTCATTAATTCACTCAAAAGAACACGTACGCCAGATATTCTTCTCAATCTTGACCTCTCCAAAGCTTTTGACAAACTAAGTTGGCATTATATAAAAGAGGTCCTAACATCTTTCGGCTTCTGTACCAACTGGATTGACTGGATTTTGAACCTCATCTCCTCCACCTTTTTATCAATGCTTGTTAATGACACCCCCTCCCAACCCTTCTCCCCCTCGTGGGGAATAAGACAAGGGGAACCTCTCTCCCCCTTTCTCTTTGTAATAATGGTAGAAGGTCTGGGACAGTACATCAAAGCCTCCATAGAAAATGGATCTCTACAAGGCCTCCCCCTTCATGGGCTTCAACCTGGGGCCTCCCACAGTCAATTTGTAGATGACACTATGCTTATGAACACCCCCATGGTGCAAGAATCCAACAAGCTCAAATCCATCCTCTCAGACTTCAATGAAGCCACTGACACCTCCTTCAACCTAGAAAAATCGCATCTTATCTTCTTCAACACTCCCAAAGTTGTCCAACAACATGTCTCTTAGCTACTTTCCATCCCAGTCTGCTCACTACAAACTCACTACTTAGGCCTCCCCTTGTCAGATTTAGCATCCCGCAACCTTTTGTCGGACTCTCTCCTGCTCTCCATCTCTAACCGACTCAGTAGCTGGACCCTTCGCTCACTCAATATCCTAGCCAGAATCACCCTCCTCAAATAGGTTCTCCAAGCCATACCCGCCTATCTTTTTTCCGCTCTTGCTTCCCCTCAATTAGTCATAAAGAAAATTCAGAATCTTCAGAGAAACTTCCTTTGGCATGGCCATAACCCAGATAAGAAATGGGACCTAGTCAGTTGGGAAAAAGTCTGCAAACCAAAATCCTTGGGAGGTATTGGCCTCCAAGACCCTGGAAAACTCAACAACACTATGGGAGCAAAGATTTGGTGGAGATGGATCAAAACTCCAACAGAAATATGGGCCCAACTTTGGAAACAAAAATATTCACCAGACATCCCACAATCACACTAGATCTGACTACAAGACAAAATTCAAGGCTCCAACATCTGGAATGCTGCCTAGCAGAAAAAACCACTTATCCAAGAGGATGCCTTCTAGGAAATTAACAATAGTTAAACTGCCAAGTTCTAGACTTACTCCTGGCAACAACTGCCACCCCTTCAATCAGATGAAACTTTGCTACATTATTAAAACCACATACAAAACCTCTCCACTGCTAAAGTAGTTGACATGTGGATAGGCAATCCAAAAAATCATTCCTGGAGAGCCTAGAAATCCACGCATTAGAACCTACAGATAGCAGAAAACTGCAACTTGCAGAACTGGACTTGGGCACTCACTCCTTGAAGAATTTGAGTAAGCAATGACCATAACATACTTTGATGGGGACACTCGCCTAATGGTAGCTTCACTCTCAAAGAAGGATACGCTATGCATGAGGGATTTCAATTTACACCAAAGGATCCCATCTGGTTGGCAGTCTGGAAATCCAAATTCTGGAAAAAAATCTCCACGTTCCTCTGGCTGCTCTTATAGAACAAGATCTTAACTTGGGACAATCTTCGAAAAATAGGCTTTATTGGCCCTTTGATTTGTCACTTATGCAACAAAAATGAGGAGACCATGGAACACCTCCTCAATATCTGCACCACCAGTGACGATATTTGGGATCATGCCACTCAGGATCTATGAAGAACACATCAAGATCAGGGAAGCATCATAAACACGATCAAAAATTGGGGACCAGGACCCTACAAATGCCAAATATCTCAATAGGATCTGGCAGCTCTTACCAGACTTTATAGTATGGCAACTCTGGAAAGAACGTAATAGGAGAGTATTTCACTCAAAGCCCTCCACCCCCACCAACCTTTGGTCCACCATCCTCTTGAACCTTCAAGAAACCCTCCAACTCCATCCTTGGACCAAAGAGGACCAACCATTTGACCCTGCAGAACTCCTAATTATTAACTCCTAGGGCCTCACTCTCTCCTCCACCTTCTCCCCATCGCCCCCTCTTCCTCCCTCGTCCCTGTTGATCAGCCCCTCGATCTGGTCCCCTCCCCCACCCTGTTTCCATAAAATTAACTTCGACGGAGCTTCAAAAGGCAATCTAGGCCCCTCCGGGGCGGTAGCAGTAATAAGGGATAGTCTTGGGAGAATGCACAACATAACAACAAAAAACCTAGGCCATGATACCAACAACTCGACAGAGATATGGGGCATGATCAGAGGAGTCCAATTATCCCTAGACCACAACCTCACCCGCCTCATCATCGAAGGAGACTCAAAGGTTATAATTGAGCTAGCTTCCAAAATCATCAATGACAGGAACCCAGAAAAGATCACCCCAAGCTGGCACCTGTTGAGCCCCCTACGCAGCTTTCAAGCATTACGCAGACCCTCTATAACTATCAACACCTCTTATGTGAGAAGGGATGCAAACAAAGTGGAAGATAGACTAGCTAATGCAGGGGTGGACCTCTCGCAACAAATCACCCTCACTACCTCTGGAAGGCCCCAAAGCTCAACAATTTGGACTGACTGCCAAGAGCTAGCTCAAAGAGACTATCCTCAGCCAGATGGGGTGACACTTGGCAAGAGGAGGGGCATAGGTGGAAGGCACAATTGGCGGGGGGAGTCAATGCCCCAAGACGCCACCCCCGAAGCAATTAACTCTCCATGTTGTTCACCATAAGGGACATTAACTTAGTGCGCTTGCAAGAGCTCTCGAAGGAGCGATCCAGCCAGGCCAGTGGCACTAGACGCCTAAACCAGTCTCATGAGCCTTCAATGGTGATGGGAGTGGCATCAATGGCTCCCAGCGGCGTTAAAAATGACCAAGGCGTGCCTTCTCACCTGTTGTTTGCAAGCTACCACCTCTACTTAGTGCTTCTCGACCTCTTTTCATGTCTCCTGTGTGACCTCCATAACTCCCTCGACCACAATCGCCCTCACTCTCTAGTTCTCACCATGCCCCAGGATAGAGGCAAGCCTAGGCGTTCCACCAAGAACAAGAACACCTATACCCGTGACAACCGACTCACAGCATCTCAGCGAGCCCTGATTGCCTATTTTAGCCATTCCCATAGACCCTCCAGCAGCGCTCAGTCCACCCTGCGCATTCCAAAAGTGGAAAATCCGCCTACCTTGCCCTAGACTCAAGCTTAGTCTCCCCTCCGCATTCCCAAATTGGAGACCCCGTCCCTCACTGAGCATTCTCCTTCGCCACCCCAACACTCACCGGCTATCCTCAACAGATTCAAAGAGGAGGCACTTCCCTCTCTTTAGCATCTGGGCACGAAGTTGGATGATGCTAAGCCACCTTCAACTCCACAACCAGGCCCGAGCCTGGTGGAAACATAAGGGTCTCCCCCCAAGGCAAGCCTTCCAAGCCCTTCTACCTCCCATGACTTTCAACCTCGCTTGTGGGAAGGAGGTTGCATTGTGGAGGAGGAAATTCCCCCAAGTTGGCAATTGACAGGCGATGGGGAGAACCCAATTACAACGGAAGACAGAAGCAAGGATGGTGGTGAGGAAGGCTCGCACCACACCTATCATCTGGCAGTGGAGCATCTGGAGCTTCTCTTTCACATCCGACAGCGGCAGGACGAGCAGGTGCATGGCCAACAGACCATCCATCAGCGACTGGATCTGTTGTTCGAATCACTCTCAGACACCCCACCACATGCACGATGCCCCACCTGCAAGCAGAAGCTTGTCCTGGTCTACACCATCCATGGACATCTAGGTGCCCCAAAGGCCTGACGTGGCCCACCCCTGTCTTTGGTTCTTGTCAATTACCATTTTCAGAATGAATAGCAATTTTCTTTTTACACTTTTTTATAGTTTTGTAACCATTATAGTAATGGCGGCTTTGAATGAAGTCTGCCCTAGGCTAGCTAGTGGGAACAAATTTCCTGTAGAAATTCTCATCTTTTGCTCCAATTTTTGTAAATTGAAACTCTATCATTATCGACATATCATTGCTTGGAGCCACCTGTTCTGGTTTCCCTTATGTGGCGGAACATGTGGCTGCCAAACGATATATAGGTCCACATGTCCTGGTTTCCCTTATGTATAACATGTGGTCGCCAAAATCCATATATATAGGTGTACACTCATGATGCTATAATACAAGGATCTCTTTCTTTAATTACAAAAAAACATTGCAAAAAAAACTTATTTCCATTCATAGTATTGCAACTTTTATCATTTGCAATCAACGCTTAATCAGAAACAAAAACGTTAATTATGTGTCGGGTGTAGTGTGGTTGTGACCTAAGTGGTCATTGGCGAGGTTCAATTGTAATTTATTTTATTTCTGAACTTACAATAGTAATATAGGACATAATTGTTTAGTTTCAACACTGCTAAAGCTATGCCTATGCTTGAATTGTAGTTTCTTTTGTTGTTTTAAAAAGCCACTTTGCTATTCTTATAAGCCATTTAATTTTAGTTGTTGAAACTAAAAAGTTTTTTTTTACTATTGCTTAGGTCTTTTTTAGTTGGATTATCGTAATGCGTAGTGTATATATTTGCATATCATAAATTCAAATGTTAAATTAGGAAAAATGTTTCTTTGAACATAATCCTAATAGAAATATAAATATAATCATAACAACAATAAATAACATATTTATTTGTAGAACTCACATGGACTAATAATTATTTAACGCATTTAGTACTCTTTGGCTCACTTCACATTTTTTATACAATATCTAAGAAAAGAGACCTAGAAACTCGAAATCAATATATTCTTCATAATTACAAAATAATTTTAAACAAATATAGAGTGTAGTCTATAATACAAAGAAAAATGCATGCATATCAAAAAATCAAAGGGGAAATAAATATTTGAAGATGCAAGCATATCAAAAGAGCAAAGGGGAAAGAAATATTTGAAGAAGCAAATGCAGATTTTGGTGAATAATAAAAAAAATGTTTTTGGATTAGAAAAGAAAATTTTACTATATTCATGTATTTTTTTTTGTTATTTTAGTAAAAAAACATTATAAATATATTTAATAAAAATAATAATAATAATAATAATTGAATAAATGAAAAGATAAGTTTATTGATAACACAAATTATACATAAAAACACAAATTTTGTGATATACATATATTATTTATAGTTTTTAGTACAAAGTATATGTAAGAAAGACATATAACAATAACACTTATTGACTAATGTAATTTTTATTCACACAATAGCACATGCTATTTCTATAAAATTTGTTTCTATGCATGAAATCTTATTTCTATAAAATAAGTTTTTATGCCTAAAATCTTATTTCTATAAAATATTTTTGTATGCATGAAATCTTCCATGAAAAAACAAGTCCTTCATACTCGTATAACAAAGAAGGTTATAGACTAGAGAACGATGGGCATCGATCTGTAAAAAGTGTTTGGAGTCCAAGCCTTACTAGAAACTCCATATTGTGCATGGATTCTTGGGGAGTTTGAACAACCTTTAGTCTTTGCAGTGTAGTGTTTATTGCTTTAACGATAATTTTATATATTTCAATTAAAGACCATTTCCTTGAGGTTTCCATAGATTTTAGTATTTAGAAATGTAGTTTTTATTGTACATAGTGTATTCTATTTTTTTTTACTCAATCCCATAGATGGATTCTTATTTCTACATCACACGTGGTCTTGAGCACTAGTTTAAACTTTATTGTTTAGCGATGAAACTATTTGCAAGGCTCAAATCTAATTTTGTTAGTAGCTTTAATAGTATTTGAACTATTTTCTTAGATTTCAAATAACCTTTAGAATATGAGACTATAGTTTTCATTGCATCAAATATAAATTTAGCTATTTACAGAAGCCAAAAGTCTATCATCTCTTGGAATTTCTATAGTCAAGAGTTTTTACAAACAAAATTGATCTCTAAAAACTATTTGCAATTCAATATTAATTTGAAATCACATTGTTTATTGTGCATGAATTCTTGTGAAGTCTATATAGTTTTTAGTTTTGGTAGTGTAATGTTTAATACTTGGACATGAACCATTTCAATATTCAAGAGTTTTTACAAAATAATGATAATTGATCTCTAAAAACTATTTGCAATTTAATATTAATTCTAAATCGCATTGTTTATTGTACATGGATTCTTGTGAAGTCTATATAGTTTTTAGTCTTGGTAGTGTAATGTTTAATACTTGGACATGAAACTTAGTTGTTTGTATTGAAGACCACTTCCTTGGAGTTTGTAAATCCTCTAGGATTTGGAAATGTAGTATTTATTGCTTCTAGTGTAAGGTATCTATTTGCATGCAACCTTCTAAATAGATTGTTGTATTTTGATGAAGTATAGTTTTAAGTACCACGTTAGGCTATAAGACAATTCTCCTTGTTTGGTAATGAATTTCTTTGCAAGGTTTAATTGCAATTTTTTTGTTGACTATAACAACAATAAATTTATTTTGTTGGAGTTCATATAGACTTAAGGGGTTGATATTATAGCCTTTACATCCTACAATATAAATATAGCTATTTCCATTGAAGCAAAAATCTTAATGCTAGTTGTAGTTCATATAGCCTTTAGTGTTGTCTGTTATCTCAATTTTGTGGATAACAAAGGAGATGATGTCTCGAGGCCCTCAAGTTGCAGATATGGAGTGTCGAGAGACTACATGACTAGTAGTACCCTTTGCACAGATGGAAAACCCACTCACCACCACAGATGGTCACAGGTTTTCAGATGGCATCCACCACACCAGTTGTCTTCCGGTAGGAAGTGGGCTTTGCTCCTTGAGGTACTAATGAGTATTATGGTGAGCATCATTTCAATATTTAATCTATTTGATTATGTATATTTATCCAGATTTCATGATATGTACTTGGACATGATGCCTTTTGCCCTGCTTCACCTCAATGGTTGACATTGTGCCCTATTAAGTGGTTTTCCTTGTGGATGGGTTTGTTGTTGGGAGCTCCCTTAATAAACCATCGTACCGTTCCCGAATATATTTACCACTTTCCATCATTATTCCCCTCCATTTCCTTATCTCTTGGGATTTTAGGGTATATTGACCCAAGAAGGGGTTGTCCCTCATTCTATGGGAAGAAGGGGCTAAAGGCCTAGAGGGGTTGGTGTTGGGTAAACGATAAAATACTTATATAAACCTTCCAGATGCTTTGCCCAGGGATCACTCAAGAAATCAATGAAACACTTATCTTTGAATAAAGGGGACCCACAATAGAATAAATAAATTCTTAAAAGGTTAGTTGAAGGATATGAGGTCTCATCACGAGCCGACCTATCAGGTCCATACATATCTAGTGGTATCACATTGTCATCATCTGGTCACCAAACTAGGGAAATGGCTCTTAGTTGCATGGCCGACAGAAATGGGGTCTCATCATGAGCCAACCTTCTCACTTCCATTAGTTGTTTCTAGGTGACATTGCCATCACTTGGTCACCACGCTAGGGAAGTGACCTTCAATCTCTCCTTGTGCTATTATGAAAGAAAATATAAAGAAATAAATATAAAAGTAAATTGATGGGATTGGAAAAAATGTATTGTAGATGAAGGTACCACATACCCTCTACAAAGGCACCCATTAATGAGACACTACGACCCCTTGTGTGCCATGATCCCTATTCCCATTGAGTCTTGACCCCATCCACCTCACACACTTTAAATGGATTAGAGAGGGACCTCTTGGAATCTCTCCTTGACCTAGGGAAAAATCTACCGAATAGGACACCTCGTCAACCCTCCCATATTTAAGATTGACAAGTTGCATAATGTCTTTGAGCTGTTAATTGTTTGATATAGTGATATTTCATTCACATGCTTAGATGTCTTATTTATTGATTGGTTTCACTTATCATGATTTTATGACTTGTGATCCTTGGAGGGCATGTTCATTTGTCTTTGCAGGACCTATTTGGTGGATAGTTTTGACAGAACAATCCTATATCAGGCTTCCATGGGGCTACAAGACCACAAGTTGGATGCTAGGGGACCACATGCCAGATGAGAAAGATAAGAATTGGAAAGCCTTGATTATGATTTGGATGACATATCCCAACATTTATTTTCCAAACGATTTTCCAAGGAGGGGAAAAACGTCCTCTTTTTTAGCATGGCATCATGTGTTGGGGGCTAGGGCATAGTGGTGAGATGATATGCTTTGGCACTTGGACGTTTTGAGGGGTTTGAGCTCATGACCTTGAAGGAAGACATTTGGATGCTTGACACGTGGCTTTGGCAAGCCTAGAGACCCTCCTCCTAAACCAATGACTTGCTCCTGATTCCAAAACATCTCCTAACGGGGTGACATCATTCTAAATTAGGGTTTTATTTGTGCAAAAGTGAAATTTTAAAGGAATTGGTTAATATTATTTTGTAAAAGGGGAAAGATTAGGTTTGTTAACCCCTAATATTGTGTTTTACCCTAAAGTATGTGGACAAACTATGTTAGCTACATTTTGTATAAATAGAGATCAGAAGATCTCATTTTAAACATAACTCTCCCTTGTGGAGAAGGATACTTATCTGAAATGTTTGACCCTCTAGGATCTTTCTATCTATTGTGAAATTGTTATGGTTTATCTTTGCTATTGATGATGAAACATGATGCACTATGCTTGGAGACTCTTTCTTATACATGTGGATGGAATTAACTTGGAATATTTGGGTTTGATGTATCCTTTTTGTCTTGGTTTCTTCCATAATTATTGTTGGTTATAGCCCTTGGAAGAGTATAAGGGCATACACCCTCCCCAAGTTTTTTCTCTTGCTTAAGAAAAGTCATTTTTTATAAGTTGTCTTGGAGAACTATAAGAGTGTACACCCTCCAAGGTCATCTTGGTTTGTTTTTCAAACCATAGGAAGTAAAAGGGCTTACACCCCTAGGGATTTGTGGATCAAACATCTTCAATCCAAGTTTTGCTTCTCAAAGTCAAATATATTTTTCCAGGTTGTGCCAAGAAAAGTACAAGGGCGTACACCCCCTTGGAATTTCCTAGATTGACTTAGCTACACCTAGGAGCTATAAGGGAGTACAACCCCAAGTGCTTAGCCAAGCCATCTTTTTCATTGACCCCATAAACCCAATATTAAGGCATTAATCATATTTTAATTTCATTTGAGACACAAAACATTTTCCTCGACAAACATAAAATTTCAACCTTTACAAGATTTCTCTTTTGGATAACGATCTTGATGCCATGGGGGTTTGTGTTCTCTTAGGGAATCCCTTTTCTTCCATAATTTCTCATTGTTGTACTAAATTTTTTTCTACAACCATTAGGTTGTAGAAAATAACTAATCCTAGGTGTTAATATCTCACTAACTAGCCCCTAACTTTCCTCCATTTTTTAGCCACTAATTCCACTAACTAGGGTGCACTGTTTAAGCTAGATTTGGAGATTTTTCTATTGTTGATTTAACTACTGCATGTCATTGAATGCAACATCCATAAGGCTGATAATTTACTGCAGAAAATAATTTTATAACAACTTTCTTTATTCAATCTTGAAGTGTTATGCTCAAGTCATAATTGATTACTAAATTCATTGATGATATTATCAATTGATCATATGCTTTATATGTTGATTTGGATCATTTATTTTCTGGTATAAACTATCATCCATTGCTACAAATTAGGGACAACAAGAGTAAATTGATGATTCATACTAACACATAGCATTGCAAGGTGTCTTTTCTTGTGTTTTGGGAAGGTACAGGTGCATCGACAACTATCTCTTCACTTGGTATCCATTTACTTCTCTTCACTTACCATTCCCAACCAATCATTTATTCCATCACTTCACCTTCTAAGGGACTTCTCCTTACACTTCCCTTCATCATTTTCATTCCCCATAGGATGTCTGTGATCTCCTCCCAAGAGTGACCTTCGTCACTCCCCAAGTGTGAGACCTACTTCGAGGTGACATTGGGTGTAGGATACCCAAGTTGTAGCACTTGATTTTGTTCTTGGGTCGGGCTTTTCCCAATATACAACTTTTTCTATAACATTTTGGCATTATTTTCGAGGAGGATTTTGAATCCTCTTTGTGCCCTGAACAACACTTTTGACAAGTATCTTTCCCAAAGCTTTCATCTCGAGCTTTCTTGACGACTCCACTCCAAGAACCTACCCTTTTCCTTTGAAAAACCTTCTTTAAATTTTGTCTGGCGATTCCACCTTTCTCGAACCCACCTTTCCTTTACTCACCTTTCTCCTACTCTCCCATTTCATCCTTTTATAAATCTTTTCTCTCCCCTAGAAACCCCTTTGAGGTTTCCTTCTATTCAATGGGACTATGGCACCTTGGAATCAACCAAGACCCTACCATCTCTCATGGAAGGAAATTTTACAGATGGAAAGGGAAAAGGATGCTAATAAATCTGTTGAAGAGCTGATGAACCAAGTAAAAGAGTTATTGCATGATTCTTCTAAATAATACCAAGCCCTCATAGATGAATAAGTTCTTGAAGAACGTGCTTATGAAGAAATATTCCAAGAAGGCCTTGATGAAGCTTATCACGTTGAAGATCAAGAGGAGAACACTATGAGTTATGACCCTTTCGAGGATCTTGATGGCAACTTGTTCCATGATCCTGAAAGTTAATCGGCCTCAAATGCAGTCAATCAACATATTGACACTTTTATACAGATTGGAAAATGTGGATGGTACATAAGCCTGTTTACCTTTGATGAATATCCCACGTATGACGTTGAGGGTAGCCCTCAAACAAAGGATTGGTCTCTGTATATATATGACTCGGATGTTTGGGATGGTGATGGTGAAATGATCATAGATTTGTTCCATCCTTTCAAGGATGAATTGATGCAACGTTTGCAGGATGCTTTTCAACCACCATACTCAGGTTTCAATAGACACTAAGTCATGGTTTGCCCAAAGAAATCCAAGGTCCATACTACCAAAAGGAATTACTTTCATATTGAGACTTTGGGAAGGGATTTGCAGAGAAAGAAGAGACATTTTCTGAGACCGACGAAGGAGTTTTACTCTAAGGCTATGCATTACCCTGTTTCCTCTTGTTTGGGAAATCACAGGGTTTCCTTTGGATCTTGTGTCCTTTCTCAACCCTCAGGAAGAAGTGATATTCTAAGTGAGGATGAAGATGAGCCATCATCTAGTCTACTCCAGATATGGATAGATCAGGCTTGTGGTTATGCTTGCAAGCGAGAGTTCCAGGATGATCGAGATTGTGGCTTCTCTTTTTAGTAGGATCTCCTCCCACCGACCCATATGCATGAGTTTTATTTCATGATTGATTATATGTATTTTTATGCTCCTAGTCACTATGTTTTAGACTTATATTTTTTGTTTCACATGATTAAACACAGGGGGAAATGTCTTAGTTCGATGATCAAGTTGTTGAACTAGTTGTACGATTTCACTTGACACCTTCGGGGCTTAATATTGAGGGTCCCAGGACCCCAGGTAAGTATGAAAGGCATCTTGATTCCCTGTATTTTCATTTTGATTTCTCATTTAGTTTATATGCTTTTCATTTTCATTTTTCTCTACTTGCATATTGATTTCATGCTTAGTTTATAATATTTTGAAAAAATGACAAAATTTTATTTTTTTAGTTTAGGGGGTTTTGATTATGATCATATGAGAACAAGGATGACTAGGCCATCCTGCAATTGATAGTTTGATGTTTCATTGCAGGCACATGTCTACCAGGATATTCTACAGTTCTCATGCACTCTACGACGAGCACATGTCCATAAGTAGGAGATAGATGTTACCCCCATTTTGTGGATAACTAAGGATATGATGTCTCAAGGCCCTCAAGTTATAGATATGGAGTGTCGAGAGACTACATGACCAGTAGTACCCTTTGCACAGATGGAAAACCCACTCACCACCACAAATGGTCATAGGTTTGTGGATGGCATCCACCACACCAACTGGCTTCCAGAAGGAAATGGGCCTTGCTCCATGAGCTAAAAGTCAGTATTATGTTGAGAATCATTTAAAAATTTAAGCCATTTGATTATGTTGCATCTTAGATTGCTCTAGATTTCATTATATGTGCTTGGACATTATGCCTTTTTCCCTGCTTCACCTTGGTGGTTGAAATTGTGCCCTAGTAAGTGGTTTTCCTTGGGGATGGGTTTTCTACTGGGAAATCCCTTAATGATCCATCGTATTGTTCCCAAACATACTTACGACTTTCCATCATTATTCCCCTCCATTTTTTTATCTCTTGGCATTTTAGGGTATATTGACCCAAGAAGGGGTTGTCCCTCATTCTATGGGAAGAAGGGGCTAAAGGCCCAGAGGGGTTGGTGTTGGGTAAAAGATAAAATCCTTATATAAAACTTCCAAATGATTTTCCCAGGGATCACCCAAGAAAGCAATGAAACACCTATCTTTGAATAAAGGGGACCCACAATATAATAAAGAAATTCTTAAAATGTTAGTTGAAGAATATGAGGTCTCATTACGAGATGACCTATCATGTCCATGGATATATAATGGTATGAAATTGTCATCATATGGTCACCAAACCAGGGAAATGGCTCTTAGTTACATGGCGGAGAGAAAGGGGACTCATGACGAGCCATCCTTCTCATTTCCATTAGGTGTTTGTGGGTGACATTGACATCACCTGGTCACCATGCCAAGGAAGTGTCCTTGATTCTCTCTGTATTCTATTACGAAATAAAACATAAAGAAAGAAAGAAAAAAGTAAATTGATGGTCTTGGAAAAAGTGCATTGCAAACGAAGGTACCACACACCCTCTACAAAGGCAACCATGAATGAGACACTACGACCCCTTGTATGCCATGATCCCTATGGCCATTGAGTCTTGAACCCATCCACCTCATACACTTTACATGGCTAAGAGAGGTACCTTTTCAAAGCTCTCCTTGACCTAGGTAAAATTCTATCCAATAGGACACCTCATCAACCCTCCCTTATTTAAGCTTGACAAGTTGCATAGTGTCTTTGAGTTGTTAATTGTCTGATATAGTGATATTTGATACACATTCTTAGATGGATTATTTATTGATTGGATTCACTTATCATGATGTTATGACTTGCGATCCTTGTAGGGTGTGTTCATTTGTCCTTACAGGACCTAGTTGGTGGACAAGATTGGGAGAACAAGCCTAGATTGGGCTTCCATGGGGCGACGAGTCCGTAGATTGGATGTTAGGGGACCGCATGCCGGATGAGAAATAGCATACTTGGAAGGCCTTGATGATGACTTTGACTACATAGCCCAACCCTCACTTTCCAAACAATTTTTCCAGGAGGGGAAAAACATCCTCTCTTTTAGCACAACGTCATGTGTTGGGGGTTGGGCATGGTGGTGAGATGATATGCTTTGGCACTTGGAAGTTTTGAGGTGTTTTAGGTCTTGAAATTAAAGAAATATATTTGTATGCTTGACATGTGGATTTGGAAATCCTATACACCCTCCTCCTACACAAACGACTTGCTCCTAATGCCAAAACATCCCCTAAAGAGGTGACGTCATTCTAAATTAAGGTTTTATTTGGGCAAAAGTGAAATTTCAAAGGAATTGTTTAATGTTATTTTGTAAAAGGGGAAATTTTGGGGTTGTTAACCCCTAATCTTTTGTTTTACGCTAAAGTATGTGTAAAAACTATGTTAACTACATTTTGTATAAATAGAGATCATAAGATCTCATTTTAAACATAGCTCTCCCTTGTGGAGAAGAATACTTATCTGAAATTTTCGGCCCTCTTAGCTCTTTTTATCTCTTGTGCAATTATTATGGTTTAGATTTTCTATTTGTGGCGAAAAGTGATGCGCTATGCTTGGAGACTCTTTCTTATGCATGTAGATGGACTTAACTTGGAAGATTAGGGTTTGATCTAGATTTTTTGTGGAATTGGTAAGGGAAAATATTCTACACTTGGGAACTACAAGGGCATACAACCCCAAGTGCTTATCCAAACCATATTTTTGATTGACCCCATAAACCCTATAGTAAGTCACTAATCATATTTTAATTTTCATTTGAGATACAAAATATTTACCTCAACAAACGTGAAATTTCAACCTTTACAAGCTTTCTCTCTTGGATAATTATCTTGATGCCTTGGGGTTTTTTCTTCCCTTAGGGTGTCCCTTTTCTTCTATAATTTCTCATTTATGTACTCAATTTTTTTCTACAGCCATTAGGCTACAGAAAATCACTAACCCTAGATGCTAATATCTCACTAACTAGCCCCTAACTTTCCTTCAATTTTTAACAACTAATTCCACTAACAAGGGTGCACTATTTAAGCTAGTTTTGGGGATTTTTTTTATCGTTGATTCAACTTCTACATGTCATTGAATGATACATCCATAAGGATGATAATTTACTACATAAAATCATTTTATAGCAACTTTCTTTATTCAGTCTTAAAGTTCTATGCTCAAGTCATAATTGATTACTAAATTCATTGATGATATTGTCAATTGATCTTGTGATTTATATGCTGATTTGGATACTTTATTTGCTGATATAAATTGTCATACACTGCTGCAAATTAGGGAAAACAAGCTTAACTTTCTTATCCATATTAACACATAGCATTGCAAGGTATATTTTCTTGTGTTCAGAGAAATTACATGTGCACCAACAATTATCTCTTCACTTGGTATCCATTTACCTCTCTTCACCTATCATTCTGAACCAATCATTTCTTCCATCACTTGACCTTCTAGTAGAATTATCCTTACACTTCCCTTCATCCTTTTCATTCCCTCTAGGGTCTTTGGGATCTCATCCCAGGAGTGACCTTAGTCAACCCCAAGTGTGGGACCTAGATCGAGGTGACATTGGGTGTAGGATTCCCAAGTTGTAGCATTTGCTTTTGTGGTTGGGTCTGGCTTTCCCCAACCTACAAGTTGTGTTATATCATTGCCAATACATCATTTAATATTTCCTTGTAGTCTATATAGCCTTTAGAGAAAATATTAGTGCATTGCAAGATATCTACATACATTATTCTTGCAACAACCATAAAATTACTATTACAACACTCATTTCACATGTATTGCAAAATCCATATAATGTATATACATTATGCACAAATACAATAACGAAAATGAATGAAAACATATAGTGCAGTAACCAAAATCAACAGATATCATAGAGAGTCTCATTTAGCAAAACATATATGATATAGGCTTGCCATTTGGAATAATAAGGGTATAGGGAAGACTTACATTGTCCCAAAAGATAACCTAAAACTACAACATAATGCAACCTAAAGAAAATGGTTTTGACACCGTAAATTCTTAGAATGAAGTAAGAAGAATAAAGTTGAGCTTGTTACTATGCATGTGAAACCCTCTTGGAAACCACTAGATTTGAAATTGAATTTCAACAAAGCCTTTATAGTCAATCTTGGTAGGTATGGTAGTTGAGGAGTAACTCGAGGTCGAAATGCAAATATGAAATCATTTTCCTCCACATATAACGAGATTCCAAAAGACAATCAAGGAAAATGATTTGCATTGACAAAAACTCTAAAAATAGCAAAATCACTCAATATTTATTTAATTGGTTTTGAGGGTGACTCAAAAACCATGTTGTGTATTCTCTTTAGAAAAATGTATGCCTATCCAAGGTTGATATCATTCACTATAAAACTACAATTTACAGACCAACAAAATTAGAAAACCAAACAATCCTAAAGAAAACCCATTGACCACAAAGAAAAATAATACTGGCATTTTTTTCACAAATAAACAAAAAGTTTTATTGAGTACTTACAAATATTATAACTTGAAATCCATATGGCATATCCCAATGGACCCTCATCTGCTATAATTCTAGGAACAAAGGGAGCAAGCCCTCTGCAAACTCTGACATAGAGGCCTTCAATGCATAATCCCAACCATCCAATTCAAGCAACACTACAACAAAACCCAAAAAAATACTGCGAGCTAACCTAAAAATGTAGTTCATACATCTAATGTTATACAAAAAAGGATGCAACACAAACAATAGAGGAAACACCATAACAACAAAGCCTTTATTGTGTAAAAAATCAAAGCAATGAAGTAGAACCCAAGAAACAACAAAAACAAAACTCTAACCAACAACATGGCATGTAAACAAACACATTCAAGCCCATATGCACTAGTTTCCAAGACTAGATAGTTTGACTCTCGCCTCTCAGAAAATTAAACATGCATGAAAACAAACCTAAAATGAATTTGTTTTTATATATATCTCTATGGAGTAGGGATATACCCTGAACAATGGAGTTGAAATCAGGTAGCCACTAAATCTTAACTCCAACAACCATGCACAAAACAAAACTCGAATACCACCCATGAAACCAAAACTATATTATTTTCTAGTTAAACCTCCACAATGGAAAACAATAAAATCCTAAATCCTGAATAATGAAAATATTCTTCAATAAACACAACCAACAATTAACTAGAAGTGATAAACATTGCATTATACACAACCAACAATTAACTAGAAGTGGTAAACATTGCATTATTCCTACAAAATATATATTTTCATTGCCACATCCTAAGATACAAATCCAACCCATAATTCCAACCAACAAAAAAAACTTAACTCCGATGGACTAAACGACACATTAGTAAACGCATTCAAGCCCATATGCACCATTGTCCTCTCAAAGAGTTCAACATCACGATAGACAACTAAAATGTAAAGTATTTTCTATATATAATTGTTACAAGAAAAAACCCAAAATAAAGGAACACTAACAATGAAGATAATGTCAAGCACTAGAACTTGAACACTAATAAACGAAACAAAGGCACAACATCGAAGAGTAAAATCCTCAATCCTGAATAATGGGAAAAACCTTTTAATAATAAAAAATAACAATTAACTGAAGACAATGAATGCTACATTAAACCCACAAAGGACAAACTCCCACCCCATCTCCATGTCATAGCATACATAGCCAATCGTCATAGCATACATAGCTAATCAAATACCCAACAAGTCGAAAAACATTGTCGTTGCTATTCATTTTAGTGGTTTTCTATCCCTGTTAATGCATTATTTTGTGTTTCCCTTTAGGTGGCTTGAATTATCCACCTATAGACTTTAATTTTACTAGGTAGATTGCTATGGTTTAATTTTTTTTTAAGCTTCAATACTTTAAATATGTGACACAACAATTGATTATGGCTTAATTTTTTTTAAGCTTCAATAGTTTAAATATGTGGACACAACCACGGATTATGGTTTAATTTTTTTTTTTGTTAAGCTTCAATATTTTAAATATGTGGACACAACCCCTCACTATGACTTATTTTTTTTTGTTAAGTTTCACTAGTTTAAATATGTGGACACAACAATTGATTATCAAGTTTTTTAAGTATTTATTAGGTGTCCACCTGAGAGCATTCATTAGGGGAAATCTATCGTGGAGTTAGCACAAATGAATCTCTCACAAGAATTGCTACAATTTTTGCTGTGCCCACCCAAGCTAAGATGGAACCTGAAATTTTTAGTCGTCATTCTCAAACATATAAATGATTGAAAGAAACCATCGTTGACATGAGGAAGAGAAGAACCAAGCTTAAGAGAAACCCTCATTAGAGCATACGAGATTCCCAACACCAATGATATTTTTATTGTTGTTGTGGGTTTAATAGTTAAGAACATGTGTTTCCNATGTGGACACAACCCCTCACTATGACTTATTTTTTTTTGTTAAGTTTCACTAGTTTAAATATGTGGACACAACAATTGATTATCAAGTTTTTTAAGTATTTATTAGGTGTCCACCTGAGAGCATTCATTAGGGGAAATCTATCCTGGAGTTAGCACAAATGAATCTCTCACAAGAATTGCTACAATTTTTGCTGTGCCCACCCAAGCTAAGATGGAACCTGAAATTTTTAGTCGTCATTCTCAAACATACAAATGATTGAAAGAAACCATCGTTGACATGAGGAAGAGAAGAACCAAGCTTAAGAGAAACCCTCATTAGAGCATACGAGATTCCCAACACCAATGATATTTTTATTGTTGTTGTGGGTTTAATAGTTAAGAACATGTGTTTCCTCCTAAAAAATCACAGGCTCAAAACTAGAGGGGGTAGAGTATGTATACCTTTGTAGACTTTAATAGTCAAATCGTTGCACGAAGGGAGTCCCTTATCCAACAAACAAAGAGATCTCTACACCAATTTAGTGTCTAACTTAACTGTAACCTTAAAATTAAATTATTATTATTATTATCTTTTATGTAACATGTGAATGAACATTAAAATTAATTAATTAAATTAAACGTAGAGGGTTAGGATATTATTTCATGCCATGAATATTACAATCGATTTAGGCCATCAAACAAGATTCAATTCTATTAAAGTTTTTTTATAATTCAATTGTATTAAAAAAAATTATAATTTTTAAAATTTGAATATATATTTTGTGATTGATAAAGAAATTGATTTAACTAAATAACCCAATCTGAACCTATGTAACATGGCATTTTTTTTAAATATCAATAAAAAAATATTAAAAAACCTATCTAACATGGCAATTTTTAAAAAATATCAATAAAAAATTAAAAAAACTTACAATGGCCACGCATCCAATTACATTTAAAAAATATAAACTAAAAAAATTAAAAATTAAAAAAACTTACAATGGCCACGCATCCAATTACATTAAACATTTATTTGAAAATTAAAAAAACTTACAATGACCAAGCATCCAATTACATTAAACATTTATTTGATTTTATATCGTTTATTTATTTTATCATTAGTGGTAAGTAAATGACGTGGCCCATCATTTAATCATTTATGGTGAAGTATATCAAGCTGGGGAAGTAAATGACGTGGCCCATCATTTAATAATTTGTGCTGAAGTGTATCCACCTCTCTAGGGACTAAAGTCTATATTTGCATTCAATTAAATATTTTTATTACAAATATTATCTTCTTTTATTACAATATTATTGGCTTAAATTCACTCCAATTGTATGTATAAAGGTGTTATTACTTGATAGAAAAGGTGTTATTTAGTACATGTCAAAGGTAGGGATTATATAGCATTTCATTTGGAGTTGACTAGTTATTAGTCCCTGTCGAGGGATTATAGTGAAACTAAAAAACTAAAAACATTATTTTTTATATAATAAAAAAACTCTTATATGTCATGATTTTATTGGATAATATATTTGAGGTCTTATTGTCATCTTCGCTATTCCCAATGTTTTATATGTTGGCATATCCAATTTTTTTATCATCTACGATCTTTTTGAATTTGTATTGTTCATATTGAAATGTTTAGATATCCAAAGTTTATAGCGATCGATAATTCGTTGACTTTATATTAGTTTGTCATTGGACTACAAATTTTTGCATAATCTCTATTGTTCGAACTACATAACTAAAAACATTAATTTTTATATAATAAAAAAACCCTTATATGTCATGATCTCCTTGGATAATAGATTTGAGGTCTTATTGCTAGCTTCGCTATTCCCAATGTTTTATATGTTGGCATATCCAAATTTGTTATCATCTACCGTCTTTTTGAATTTGTACTATTCATATTGAAATGTTTAGATATCCAAAGTTTTGAGCATGGATAGTCATTTTTTTTATTAGTTGACTTCATATTACTTTGTTCTCTGAGTAATTTGTTTTTTGCATAGTCTCCATTGTTCGAACTATTGTTATTATTATTATTATTTATTTTTCTTTATTATTGCGTACTTAGAGAGGCATTGTCATTATTGTGTATGCAAACATGCTTGCCACACTGCATTCTTTCTTAAATTTTTTTACAATGCGAGGCCCTTCGACAGTTCTGACAGCCTTAAGTGTTTACCTAACAGGTCTCACAGCCTTAAATGTTTACTCAACATGTGTGTTACAATACAGTTTCCTCTGATTTTTGGATACAATGTTGTCTGCAGTGAATTTGGGCAATATTGTTCTTCACCGACATTATTGGTTCACTGGTTGATGCTTGATCGTTGGTGCGTTCAATGTTGTTTGTTGTTGTTTGATTCAACTTTGCAAATTTGAGGTTCTGCAGCTGTAGTTGGACCTCTTCGTGCTTCTTCACTGGTTTGTTGTTTGTTTATGGCTCTTGTTTTCTTCAACTTTGCAAGGTTGGGGTCTTGCATCTGCAGTTGGACCTATTGTTGCAGTGTGTGTGGTTTGGAGTTGCGCTTCTGTCGTTCCTCGTTCACAGGCAAGTTTTGGTGCCATGGTTTCGTTGTTATTCATTGTTTGTTGTTTTCTATTTGCAGCTTGCAAGAAATAATTTTCAATATTAGGGATCCCTGGGTCAAAATCCTCTTGCATAACATCTTTATCAGTGACTGCTATGACCATAATTTTTTCCTTGTTCTTGAACGTCAATGTTCTATACAGAACCCATCTATGTCGCAGCCATAGTGACATATAAAAAGAAAAATCATTTTTTTCTCCTCATTTTTTCCTTGTCCCGAAAACCATATGTTTGGTGCATTTTTCCCAGTCTGTTCCCTTCCAAAACATCTTGTTCCCCTTTGAATGTTGATATTGGACACAGAACCCATATCTGTTGCAGCCAAAGTGAAATATAAAAAAGGAAATCAAATGTTCTCCTCATATTTTTTGTTCCTGGAAACCATACATTTGGTGCATTTTTCCCAGTCTGTTCCCTTCCAAAACATCTTGTTCCCCTTTGAATGTCGATGTTGGACACAGAACCCACATATGTTGCATCCACAGTGAAATATAAAAAAGAAAATCGAATGTTCTCCTCATATTTTGTGTTCCTGGAAACCATGCGTTTGGTGCATTTTTTCCAGGTTGTTCCCTTCTAATCACTTGTGCCAACTTCCACGTCCTGGATATCGTGCCATAGCTCTTTCGAAAATAGCAATGCAAAGGGGTTTAGAAAACAAATTCATATTTGTCATTGTGGGGCAAGCATCTGCCAAAACCTTGTGACAGGGCATGCTTTTATTCTCTGAATCAAAAACCACGTCCACCTGTTGGTTTTGTGCTATCCTTTATGTCTTGCAAAGCATCTTATGCCACTGAAACGCTTATAGGATGCATGCATGGAATATGTTGAAAAATGATATGCCTTGAATACTCGGTCTTTGTGCTGAGAAAATTTATAATGTTATTTCATTTGTGTTGTCTCTTTTGTTTGTTTCATTGTTCATTGTACGGTTTTTTGTTTTTCATATGATGTAGCGACTAGGGGGATTGAATTTGACATGAATAAGGTTAAAGGATACATAGCAAAATTGGTATGCAATTTCACACTTATAGTTTTCTTTTTCCTTTTTTTCTTTGTTTGCATATAAATTGAATAAAGCTAAGAAACATCTTGAAAAACACAACTTAAGAGATGAAGCAAGTAATAGATGTTGAGTCCTATGAAATAGATACAGACTCCATTGTACATGACAACATTGACCAGGTATTGCATAGAAATGATATTTTTAGATTGGATGCATTCTCGTATACTGTAGGAGATTGCCTCTTCGATGCTTTTCAAGTTCTATTACATTTTTGTTATTCCTCGATCAACCTGCGCCATGGATTAATAGATTATTTCTTGGGATGTTTAGAAAATGGCGACGTTGAGGCATTGGAGTCGTATCAATACGAATTGGCATCTTATTTTCTTTGCTAGTTGCATGGAAGACATGATGTCACTACGTATTTTTCAACGATGCGGTTGTTTTCATTTGCAATCATGCCTGCACATGAGAGGGGAATTTGGAGAGATACATTTTTTATATGGTGGTTGTCCAAGTGGTTGAATATATCAATTGGAATATGGTCATTGAAAATAAAAACAAGATATCTACTATTCAACAAAAATGCATCTAGTGATCCATATTGCATCTTGTTCCATGATACCAATCCTGTCAATGGTCATTATGAACCACTACTATATAGAAAATTATCCATATGCAATCTTGGAGGACCTCATATTTACGTCTCCCTCATTTGCAAAGACCTTGAATCACATTGGAAACAAATTATGCATCGTATAAACTCCCATGGCTTGCACATAGCGACAACTATTGCATCTAGTTGTGGAGACAGTCTATTCAATGCAATTTTCTATTTGGTAGCAGCAAAGTTCGATGTGCAATCACTGTGACTTTACACCGTACAATCCTTTTGCAATGCAATTATAGGCGGAAATCAACAGGCTTTTAGTTGCTTGCATCAACACATTTCATCATATCTCCTAGAAAGTATGCCGACAATTGGAAGTTGGCAACAATACCTTGTAAACATGGCACTGCCATATGAGAAAGGAAATGTAGAGGGTGGTTGATTTTGTTTGCAAAGGTTATCTATCATATTCAGAGTAAATATCTAGGTCTGGTCGGCCTTGTCGGATGCTACTGTCCATTCCTGTTGTATTGATTCAAAATGTGATCGAACAATTGACATCATATCGTTGAAAAAAAATGCGCCACATACCCATTATCAACCTTTGATGATAAATACTACTAGTTAAGGGTCCAATGTCCATGACACCCAAACTGCGTCGAATTTGCATACGCGTCGCATGCTATTTAATGAGAATGAAACTCGTCCCAGTTGTGATGAGACCATACAGAGCTTAAACAAAAAACATAGAATAACTTATCACAACTTGAAAAAGGTCATACATGAAAGAAAAAAATACATTGGTGGTATAATAAATACTACTAGTTCAGGATCTAGTGTCAATGCCACCCAAACCGCATTGATTCTTCATATGCGTTACATTCTATTTAATCAGAATGAAAATCATCCCAGTTGTCATGAGATCATCCAGACCTTGAAAAAAAAAACGTAGACTAACTTATCACAACTTGAAAAAGGTCATACGTGAGAGAAAAAATTACATTGGTGCGCTTCCTTCTAGACAAAAAATCACATATCACAACCTAAACAAATTGTTCATGCACAACACAATCACATTTTCGCATTTTCTTCTTAACACAAACATCACATGTCGAATGACAAAGAACATCATAGTTTGCATCATCGGTATGGTGAGGAGGAAATGCTCATAAGAAGTGTCGATTCCACCTCCAACATGGCTTGTCAACAAGTGAAACTAGTTTCTAGTGGAAAGCATAAGTTAACCTACCACATCTTAAAAAAATAGATACGTGAGAGAAACATGTATGGACACATATCCCACAATGGTCATGGTACTGACCGAGAGGAAAAAATCACATTTCGTGGGCTAGATCCAACACCATGTACTGTTACCAATGAAAACCAAAAAACACTTTCTATGCATACTTCCCTAGGGAAGAAAGATGCAAAACAGATCTATATGAAACAAATTAAAGACACTCCTTCCATTGCATGTGAAATTTGCGATCAATTGAATTTCACAAAAAACACTAAGTCTTTCACACCTCATTTGGAAGAAGAATACCTTGGCTTGACACTAAATGATAAAACATTTTCCAGTGGCAATATTTTTCTTCCATGCAAACGATCACTTGAAAATGGAAAATTGCCACACTTTCCAACGCCTGACCAAATAAGATGTAATACACCACTACCATATGTAAGTGCACTTACAAAACTTGAAGAGAGACTTGTGTCTCTGCCAATTGCATTTTCAAAAATCAGACCCCGAGGCTATAAACGACCTCAAATGGGCTTAACAAGATCAATTATTAATGTGTCTGTCCAACTAGATGTTGTGCAAAAAGCCTTGCCACAATTCATTAGCGATATAATGACAATTGTTGTAGCTCTCAAAACTTGATGTTTGCAATATAAGAATGCATACCAGACAGGTAAAGTGCATGTGCATGTTGTCATGAAATCATTAAAATAATTATGTTTCAGGGCCTTGTACAAAGCACAAAACATTTGTATAAATGAGAATTGGGACAATGTTCCTAGAGAAGGGGATGATAGCTGTGCACAGACTCTCGATACTGCTAGTGAATTTGATACAAGTGATGAATCCGAGAATGAAAGACCTGCTGAAACATTGATACATGGATTCATTGACACACAACACATTTGTAACTTGCAAGACAAGATTGTCGAAATTACACCTGCTGAGGGGAAACGTCCACTTGGAATATTCAAAGACAAATTTGTTGAGGAAATGAACTTCCCAACACTGTTCTATGGATATCCACATCCCAGTGACATTACAGAATGATTCAGCCACAATAAAATAGTTCGATGGGAATTGCTACATTCAAGCGGTGACTTCTCCTGTCACATAACAAATTGGTTTTCAAAAAAATGCACATAATAATTGAGCAAGTGTTTTCTTGCATGTGGGTGCGAATAATAAAAGGCCAGCTACAAGGAATAAAGTTATTGGCCAAAGATGTCAAGTACAAAGCAAACCTAGAAAAAATCTTGAAATATGATATTGGATACATAGATTTCAAAAACATTCGCATCTCTCCAGACTATTTGCAACAAAACAAGAAAACTATTTTTGCAATGATCTGACAATTAGGACTGCCAACATTTTTCATCACATTTACAAGTGCAGAGCATCACTGGGATCCGTTGGTGGCTACGGTGTCTGCATTGTATAGGAATAGGAAAAGGAAAAAACAAACTAATACATTGAAAAATGATGACATTGACTACCTCATAAGAAAAGACCCAGTGACATGTACTCGCTACTATAGACATAGAATAAATGCCTTGAGTAAATTGATATGCCATGATGAAACTTTTTTCGGAAAAAATATCAGACTACGTTTTTCTGACTGAGTTTCAGAATAGGGGAAGTGAGCATGACCATGCACTATTGTGGATAGAGGGTGCATCAGTCTATGGAAATGACAACAATTCACAGATCAAGAAATTTGTGGACAAATACATAACATGCAACATATATCATTTGGATCCAGAACTTGCCAAAGTTCATAGACATTATCATACAAGAAGGTGTAAAAAAGGAAAAAATTCACATTGCAAATACAACCTCCCTGTGCCACCAATGAGAAAAACAAGAATCATAGAGCCACTTAGTTTAGAGGACAATGTTGTCATTGAGAAATCTAAATCCTTGTTCACATTTCTAGAACAACGAGACTTTGATGATTTAATGAGCTTTGAGAACTTCTTGACAGAGCTATATCTAACAACAGATGAGTACATCCAAGCCATTCAATGTACACTTAAACAACCAACAGTTTTTCTTAAATGAAAAATTTCCCATATTTGGAACAAAAGTTTCTCCAAGGACATGCCAGTTATGTTGAATGAAAATACAGAGGTGCAGTTTTTCCTTAATGCATATGTTGCAACATCGTACTGTACCTCGTATATGACAAAGGTTGACAAATCTATGACAAGTGCATTCCGAAGAATACATAAATAACATGAAAGAAGTCATATTGATGTTATGAAAATGATACGTACACTTGGAAATACATTACTTAATCTTCAACAAATGTCTCTTCAACAAGCAATCGACATTGCACTTTCCTTGCCCCTCTATTATAGTTCAAGGAAATGTGTCTTCATAAAGACATCTCCACTTGAGAAACACACATTTGTTCTTAAACCACCGTCTTTGCTATAACAAGATCCTGACAATTCAGAAGACGTACTATTTCGCTCTATTATTGATTATTACCTCCAACATCCATCTCCTATTAAACATATCTTCTTTGTGGAGTTCGTCTCGCATTACAAAAAAAATGGTGCACCCATATCAAAAAGAAAAAACATCTGTGTGATACGCTTTGTCAAATACAACAAACATACTGACTATGAAAATTATTGTAGAGAAAAAATATTGTTATACGTTATGTTTGATCAAAATGAAAACACATTAAAACATAACTTCCCTACATGGGAATATGCGTATATTGCCTCTGAGACTATAATACAAACCAATGAATCTAGATTTACATACAATGTTAATCCAACATGGGGTGATCTAGAAAGTGCAGTTCATGAACTAGAAAACCTTGACAATGTTGATGAGACATTCATAAATAGTAAAACAACTAGAACTCTCTGCGAGTCCTATGACTTTCAAGTAGATTTGCCTCATCCTCGAGTAACTGACATTGAAAAACGTATCAATCTTGGCTTTAAAGTCACAAAACATCATTTCCTTATTGAAAATAACGAATACCACAGAGTCAGACGACTGTCGAATGGAGAACAACAAACAATTCTAAAGGACATTGCGATTAAAAAATGCTTGAACATGCACATTCATGTGCACTTGTTCCTTACAGGAGGGGCGAGAACAGGCAAGACATTCACAGCGAAATCACTATTCCAAATGCTTATAAGAATATATGATTCAAACAATTCCTCTGATCCTATGAAACCAAAGGGATGAATAATTGCATACACAGGAAAAGCTGCATATAATGCAGGTGGAACAACAATCCACTCAACATTTTTGATTCCTTTTAACAAGTCACAGTTTCTTCCACTCGGCAAGGAAAGGTTAGATACCTTGTCTAAGGTTTATGATGAACTGCAACTTATCTTCATAGATGAGGCATCTTTGATTTTTGAATTCGATTCTTGTATTCCATTGGCATCCGAATAAGAAACATAAAACATGTGCACACCAAATACTTTGGAAACATTGACATGATATTCTGTGGGGATCTTTATCAGGAGCAACCCATCCAATATTCTTTGATATTTGAACAACCTACGATCAATATGAAAATAGTGACGCATGACTTCTGGAAAGACAATATAAAATTATTTGAATTACATACTACAATGCGACAGATAGATGAAACATTTATTGCAATTTTGAATAGAATGCAGACAAACAACCAAACACATGATGACTTAACATATATCAATTCAAGGTGCATGTGACTTGCACCAACAAACCCGACCTTCCCTTACCTATTCTACATGAATAGGGATGTTTCAATGCATAACGGGTACATACTATCGCTCATTCTTCGCGATGATATCATCATCAATTCAATTGACCTCGAGGAACACAACCATGGAAATGTACCACGTCATGAACACACATCCACTTTTCCTTTGCAATTTATCCTGAAATTAGATAAGTTGGTTGAAATATATGACTGCAACTATGATTCATAGGATGGCTTGGTGAATGGTGCAAATGGAATACTCAAAGGCTATACCAAAACAGAAAAACTTGATGTCCTCTGGATTAAGTTCCATGAGCCGCATATAGGCCACCGACAAGAAAACAAGTTGGATTATCAATATAATTCAAACACTGCACGCGATTAGACACCTATCTTACGAATATCAAAACCAGTATCGACATAGAAAAAGACAAGTCAAATGAAGATTCAAAAACAGTTTCTAATTAAACTTGCATGTGTACGTACAGTCCAAAGATCGTAAGGACTAACACTTGATAGTGTTGCAGTTGACCCTGCTAGAATTCAAATACATGGACTTGTATACACAGCACTGTCCTGTGTCAGAAGTATAGACTGCTTGTATTTACTAAATTCTCTTACAAAATATAACTTCAAAGTCAAACACAAATTTGATATTGAGATGCAACACCTTAGGACTACCTCAAAGTGACATCTACAGTATGATTACCAATCCATACAAACAAACTCATCTGTATTGATTCTCTCACTTAACACGTGCAGCCTACATGCACACATGGATGATATGACTATGACACAATGCAATCTGATATTTTGTGCTTGTTGGAAACATACATGACATTATGCATGCAAAACAAGCAATTTCCAAATCACCATTTCATATCGAATTACTTTACACGTGGGGTGATGATATTAGTGAAAAAACATGTAACAATTTTGGAGCATATGCATTTCTAAGAAAAAAATGTTGAGATGGTGCTCGCAAAATTAATTCTCCATGGATCAGAAGTCGCAATACTAAATCTCTATGTTTCTCTGCATGCAACATCCTGCAACATACTAAATGTTCTTTCCAATGAATTAGAGAATTTGCATTTGAATGAAACCATTGTCATTGTAGGAGACTTCAATATTGACATGCTACAAAATAATGCCAAAAACAATTATTGGAATACATGCGCAAATACAGTCTCTACTTTCTTTTGGACAAGATAAACCATGTACAAAATGCACTTATTGACCATGTATGGTCAAATGTGCCCATTTCTCAATACAATGTCTTTATCTTAGACACATACTGGTCTGATCACGATACAATTAGTATTGCACTTGAATTATGAAATATACATCAAACATATTGCAAAATCATATTTCTATGCTTCAAAGCATATCTGTCTAGCTTGTTGCACAAAACCAAGTTATCCAACTTCTTAGTTTTTCCTGGTTTGTAATTGATTTTGGACACAAAAAAAAATTACACATTTTTTTATAGATACACATACATGGATGAAGAAAAACAAATTTGTACATTCTTCTAACACTATCTGTTACTCTATTCCTTTTATTCTATTTTATTTACTGTATGTACATATTCCTTGTTTTTTCCTTACATTCATGTTCATTTTGTTTTGTACTTTCTTTCATTGAAACAAACAGGAAAACTAGACAAGGAAAATAACTCTTAACCGGAAATGTAGAAGAATACATACAAAGGTGCATGTTTCTACCCATATTACATATCCATTTGTTTTTCATTTACTCTATCTATACTTAGTCCACTGGTTTGCAACTCTTCTGGGTTTTTCTCCTTAGATACTGCATATCTTCCTGTATATTAACTTATGGTCATGTCAATTGTATTTTCTATGCCGCTACCTTGAAATAAATAAATTTGTACTCCATATTTTTTTCATGTATTCCTATGTAGCAACTTGCCTTCATGTCCATTGTATTCTCTGTATTGGTACATTGAAAAAAGAACATACTAATTGAACACGAAGATGGATCCTTATGTGCCATAGTTGAGAAAGATGGAGTACAACCTACCAAAATGTATGGCTACAGTGGTGCCACAAAAAATAAAATGCATATGCCTAATGCACATCCATATTGAGTATGAACAATATACACATGTTCATAGCCATTGTTTCAGAAGTGACAAGGACATGGGAAGTGAACCGTCGCAAACATCATCACAACCACAATGTCGAAGGTAAGGATTCATAGATTACACTCTTGTTATGTTTACGAAAAAAATATCCGTTGTTATTTATTCTTCTATGCCATGGTAAATATGTTTATGTCATTTACACCACATGTTTTTTAGTTCATAAGAACTATCAACAAGTATAAGTGAAACCTCCATCATAGTACAAGGTCCAGAGACTAAGAGGTATGGTTACAAAACTCTGGTATGCATACGTTGTCCAATTTGTGCATATATTAAAGCTTGTCATATTTTAGAGTATGGTTTCATGTAAGAATGCCAAGTCATGTATTTTGTCTATTGCTTGTTGAAATAGATATAAACAACATCTCTTTTAACTTGAACCAGGGTCTATTGAGCTCCAACTACAATCCATGGCTGAGAATTTTTTTCCCATAGTCCATGTGTTTCTATAGATTGATAATTATCATACTAAGTGTTCTTGTGTGAGGCATACAATTCTTTTCTCCCTTTCTTTTTCCTCTTCTATACTTACCCATTTACCCTTTTCTTCTTCCCCTCTATTATCTGTTTCTGGTTCTATACTTAGTCGCATATCCATGCTTGCGGGTTTCGGGGGTGGCGGAGTGAGAAATTATATATCCATCTATATCTTCACATCATGAGTCTGACCGACCACCATTTGTTTTCATACTTAGCCAATTTTATGGTCATGGGTTCCCGTGTAGGCTCCATCAAACTCTCATGCCCTGTGTTCGAGGTATACATATTGCAACCAAAACTTTGGTGATCTACAATTCGACCCTAGACTCCTCGAACTCTCAAGCCTCACTCTACCTACAATGACTTTTTTTGAATGCTTTCATATAAGTGAGCCAAGTCATATTTTTTCTATTGCTTGTTGAGATAGATATAAACAAGATCTCTTTTATCTTGAACCAGGGTCTGTTGAGCTCCAACTATATTCGATGGCTGAGAATGTTTTTTCCATAGTTGATCTGTTTCAATCGCTTGATAATTATCAGACTAAGTATTATTGTGCGAGGCATACAGTTCTTTTCTCTCTTTCTTTTTCCTCTTCTATACTTACCCGTTCTTCCCTTTTCTTCTTTCCCTCTATTTTCTGTTTTTGGTTCTATACATAGTCGCATATCTATGCTCGTGTGTTCCTAGGGTGGCAAAGTGAGAAATTATATATCCATCTATATCTTCACATCACACGTCCGACCGACCGCCATTCGTTTCCATACTTAGCCAATTTTATGGCCATGGGTTCCTGCGTAGGAGCTATCAAACTCTCATGCCCCATGTGCGGGTATACATACTGCACCCAAAAATTTGGTGATCTACAATTCAACCCCAGAATCCTCGAACTCACAAGCCTCACTCTACCTATGATGTAATGCCCATATATATATCTAAACATCCTTATCCTTATAAGAAATTTATTTCTTAACTAAGACAATACCTAATCAGCATAATATTGATATTCATACCAGTGACTTCAGCAATTTAAATTCATCAAATATTAACGAATTCATAGTAGAATAAATAAATGCATAATTTAACAGGATTACCTAGTCCTGATGCTAATCTGCGTTGCCAGCTGCCTTGTTGTTCTGTTGCTCTCCTGCTACCTGCTACACAGTCCAGTCCTGTTGCAAACACAGAAAAATAATTGCCCAAAACTATTGTCCACCCTGCCAACTAGGAAAACGACCTAGCTCCAGGATATCTACGGATATCCTGGCCCTCCGAGCCCAAAACCTCTAGCAACCCGGCCCTTGCCTGATCAATATCTCACAACCAGAAAACCCTGTGCCTCAATCTGAGCACACCCATCTCTCAGCCCCCTCTCGGCTCTCTGCCCATAGCAAGAAAAATAGTCCTCCGTAGAATGATCCCCTCCAACCCTTCCTTCCTTCCTTATCCTCCCCCTTCACCGACACTCCACCTTGCATTAAATTCCTTATCCCTCCATTTAATTACCCTTATCCATACTCATTAATTATTTATCTTCTCGGGATCCTTATGTGATCCCTTCTTGTATACGTAACTTGATTTAAATGTTATATTTTATTCTCCACCCTTTTATTTAATACTTAATTAATTAATGAATTAATTAATATTTAAATGAATCATTA
>SNQJ01S0033954.1:90415-105817 GCA_010110895.2 Picea sitchensis
ACATCGAAACGATTTTTATTAATAGGCGAAAAGGTCAAGGACATCTCCCATTAAAACACATTGAACCAATATTTACGAGAGATTGTATTATCATGCTCCAATGTTCATTTTAAATACAACAGTAGAAAATGAATGTTCTCATCACCTTATGGCTGCACCTCGACAACATTTCTATGGAGATACCCTAAATATTTTTGGGCATGTGGACCAGAGTTTTCAGTGGTCCAGAGCTTCTGACTACTGCTCGGTCCTTTATGCCCAGAAGGAAGTTATATGGACATTTGGAATTGCAAAAGCGGTTTTTGTCCCTGAATTTTTTGACTCTAAGGAGTTGGTCACCTGCTTCTCCAAAAACTATATTCCGAACCATTTGATTATCCAGTTGCGGAACCATTCTTGAGTCTCCCTATCGCCTCAAGTATTTAGAAAGATGTTAATACTTCTCGACGCAATGCCTACTTTCAAGGGAGATAATTGAAGAGAGTTCTTAAAGAATCATGATAATGAATTGGACCTCTTGCCAAAGTTCTTAGAGAAACCAGTGGCTGGTCTCGGAGACATGACCAGATTACAGGTTAGTGCATTTAAAAATCCTTTCCGGGAAATTGCATGGCTTTTCACGAGGATAACAGGACAAAAAATTACATCCATCATCTCTCGGATGATTCTGTATATTTTATATTTTACGGTGAAGGAACAAGACATATTCCATTGGGGCAAGTTGATTTCCATTGAAATTTATTCCCAGTTATTGCAATACACAAGGCAAAAGAATTTTTGTATCTCATCTTATTTAATTTTCGTGGTGACGAATTGTTGTCCATTCCCTGGATTGTCTATGTGTAAGAAGGTAAACTACGAATTTGACCCAATAACCTTCTGGTACGATATATTATGGAGGCACGATGCCTCCCAACATTTTTATGAAGTATTTAATGATTTTGTTTCAGTTTTTAAAGAATTGATATTTGAAAATTATTTTCCCCTGTTGTCTGAAAAGGAAACCAAGTTCTTGGATAGGAAGGGTACACTAGAAGAAATGGAGAACTATAATGTTATAAGGATTTTTGGGTCCAAACAAAAACCTTGATTCCTTCCATGTCACATATCTGGTACAATGTTTTCTTCTGAAATAGTAAGGCAGTACACCTACTGGTTTCATTTTTTCCATGAAAAGAGAAAAAGTCAATTCATCTCTCTGCCTTGGAAATTCAAGGATTTCATGGTCAGGAATATGAACAAGATTGATGGTTTCGCAGGCCACTTCCACAAACTCAATTTGAAATGTGATGAAAAAGTAAAAGGGTTCGACCCTGATGGTATTTTTGTAGAACACCTATTGGTTGTTGGTTTCAACAGTTCTTTCACTAATACTATCCTCAATGAATACGAATATAACACCTCAGTAAGTCCTACTCATGACACTGGCAACATCGAGACAATAGTCAACAACGATGATTCGAACAAGAAGAAACGAAAAATGCTCGGCTGAGAAAAGTGCCCAATCCCCGACCGCCACACACAATTCTATAGAATCTCAGAGAAGTACTCCAACAAACTACCCAAGAAAGAATGTCACACACAGTTCTTTAGGCAGAGGAGGAGATAAGAACCCTCCCTCCAGCAAAATTGAAAGTTCTCACAAAATTTCCGCGAGCAAAAGACGGAAAACAATAGTGCAAGAACAAGAGGGACTGAGGGGAGAAATTGATATGCATCATCTCTCCCTCGAAGATATGGAACTAGAAATTGACATTGAAAAAATGTTCCCCAATGAGGACCAACTAGAGAGAACTTCTCTGCATAATCCTCAGATGGAAATAATTGGGACCCTTGGACGAAGAAGAGTCTTTTGCATTTCAGAGAGTTTTTTTTGACAACAAATCCATTATTGAAAAGACAGATGTAAAGAATAAGAAAGGGAATTCTCGTTCAGAGATCAACCTATAGAACATGCACCCTTCCAAGATATCCTAGATACACCAAGCAACTAGAGATTCTCTAGACATGTCTATTAGTGTCCTTGAAGAGGAAAATGTCATGTTAAAGGAGTGAATCAAAGAATTGGAGGGAGATCTAATGCCTCTTCTACTGTTTTCTACTCCTTTGGCAATGATCGAGCCCGCCGCACCTATGGAAAAGTTAAAAGGAACAACAAGCCTTCTCACTTCAGCCTGAGGCTATGTGAAAAATAATATAAAGAGAAGAATGGAATTAATAACATAAGCTTGGGAGATGTCAAAGAGTATGGTATCTTTTGGAACAAGAGCGCATGCTTTTCATGAGTATTTGCAAGCAGATCTCAAGACCGAGAAAGGTTTCTACTTCAATGAAGTTGCACCATTTGGTTTTAAAGTTACTAGTATGATGGAATTAAAAAGAAGAGAGGAGGGTCTCCCTTCCCCAGATCGAATAGACCAACTAAATGCATGCTAGAAAGAAAAGGTTAAAAACCTTAATGGTATCGGTCAAGCATGTAGCCAAGCCGTATCTAGAAGAGAAAAACTATTCAAGAAACTAATTAAGATATATCTAGCTAGCAACACTAATGAAGTCCAAGACCTGAAATTGATATTCAACTCATTTTTTTAACCAAGCAAGCATTTGATGATCAAGTTCATATCTATAAAAGACTGGCATTTGAAACTTTTTATGGCATTCTTGAATATGGTAAAAATGATGTGAAAAACTGGCTAGTTGGTTATTCAATTAAAAACTAAGATATTCAAGAAGCATTGCACAACCTCTCTATTGATCTAAGGGACTTGGAAAGTGAATTATTCAATATAAAAATTAGGCATGAAATCAACATGGCACCCATGAGGAGCTACCTCGAAGAGTGATTCAAAAAGGATGTCGATAAGATTACCAATGAAGGGCAAAGGACGCTTCGCATGGTTCCCATAACCTCCGAGGAAAGACATAAAAGGACATCAACGAGAAAATGACAAGGCATGGGACACCATCATAGTAAGTTGATATTGATCACATTCTTTTGTCCATGTCAATGTCTGCATCCAGTTACTCTAACAAATATTTAATCGATGACTGACAATTTCCACTTTCTTCTTGCCAGGTCTTGATGTTTTACATCGCCGACGTTCTTATTTCTACAAACTTGATTCTTGTACATCTTTTCTTTGTAGTCCGCGGGAGCCCCAATCCCAGTTATTATGGAAAACACATTTATATTTCATAGAATATGTACTGAACTATATATTGTTTTACAAATTCTAAGACAATTATTTTGGGAAATATTCTCAAATGTATTTTGTAACCTAGTTTATCTGAATACAAAATATTTGAGGTTGTTCTATGGTGATCTTCAATGTTTGGTGTTGTTTTCTGAATTTTGTATTTATTTTTAAAATTAACTCATTTCCCTGTGCATGTTGGGGTCATGTTCCTATTTAATATTGTGCATATATTGCAGCTTTCTATATTTTAGTATATGCTACCATATACAAAATGTTAAGTCATATATTTTTTGTCTATTGCTTATGGGTTTGAAAACAATTTGTGAGTCGAAAACACCCTTAAAATTGGAACATGGTTTATATTTGGACCACAAAAAATCTATTAAGATACATTAATATGAATACATTTTAAATAAATATAAACAAAATTTCTTTAAACTTGAACCTGACTTTCTCGAGCTCCTGGAGTGGTCGCGGGTTCCCAAGTTAGCGGATTGCCAGATCCTCATCTCCATCTATATCTTCACATCATGAACCCGACCGACCACCATCCCTTTCAATAGTTAGCCAATTATCTCACCGCGAGGTCCCGACTTAGCGCTATTGAATTCTTATGCCTCTTGTTTCATGATATACATATTGCACCCAACACTTTTGTGATATACAATTTACACCCAACACTTCTGTGACTTACAATTCGACCCCAAGCTCCTGGAACTCACAATCTTCACTATACCAAACAAAATCTCTTTAAACTTGAACCTGACTTTCTTGAGCTCCTGGATTGGTCGCAGGTTGTCGAGTTAGATGACTTCCAGATCCTCATCTCATTCTATATTGTCACATCATGAGCCCGACAGACCACCGTCCCTTTCAACACTTAGCTAATTATTTCACCATAGGGTCTCGACTTAGTGCTATCGAATTCTTATGCCCCGTGTTTCGTGATATACATCTTGCACACAACATTTCCCTGATATACATTTTTCACCCAACACTTCTTTCATTTACGATTCGACCCCGGACTCCTGGAACTCACAAGCTTCACTATACCCAAGTTCACAAAAGTTTCAAACCATTTATCGCTCTCTTCAATCCCTGCCACATTCTCGCCCTTCCCAATGCACATTGATTATGATTTTACTAGCGACAACTCAGCACACAGGTTTTCTTATTGGCATTAATAAGCAAAAAACACATTCAACTGTGATTTATGGGAGCTCGACCGACCATCGTTTCTTTTCATACCTAGCCAATTCTATGGTCGCCGGTTCCCAGGTTGGCACAACCCCACTCTCATTCTTCGTGTTCCGTGATATACATCTTTCACCCAAAACTTCTATGATCTACAATTCCATACTTAGCCAACTTTATGGTCGCAACCTTCACTATACCAAGGTTCACAAAAGTTTCAAACCATTTATCGTTCTCTTCAATCTCTTCCACATTCCCACCCTTTCTAATGCACATTCATTATTCTTTTACTAGCGACAACTCAACACACAGGTTCACTTATTGGCATTTATAAGAAAAAAACGAATTCAATTGTGATTTACGAGAGTCTGACCGACCGCCATTTCTTTTCATACCTAGCCAATTCTATGGCCGTCGGTCCCTGCGTTGGCATAATCGAATTCTCATTCCTCGTCTTTCATGACATACATCTTGCACCCAAAACTTCTATGATCTACAATTCCATACTTAGCTAACTTTATGGTTGTCGGTTCCCGGGTTGGCGCTATTATAAATATTGCACCCAAAACTTCCGTCATCTAAAATTATGTGATATACATCTTGCACTGAAAACTTATGTGGTCTACAATTCCTCCAGCTCACAAGCTTCACTCCTCCCAGGTTCACAAATGTTTCAAATAATTTATCGCTCCCTTCCATCTCCTCTACCTTCGTGCCCTTCCCAATGCACATTGATTATGCTTTTACCAGTGACAACTCAACACACATGTTCAAAAAAATTGGCATTAATAAGATAAAACCTCGAGGACAACTCCCATTGATACGCATTAAACTTTGATTTACAAGATCCTGACCGCCCGCCCTTCCTTTCCATACTTAGCTAATTTTATAGCCCTAGGTTCCTGGCTTGGCGCTATCGAACTCCCATTCCATGTGTTATGTGATATACATATTTCACCCAAAACTTATGTGCTCTACAATTTCACTCCGCACTCGAACTCGCAAGCTTCACTCTATCCGGGTTCACAAAAAGTTTCTAAGCATTTATCGGTCCCTTCCATCCCTGCCACCTTCACACCCTTCCGAATGCACATTAATTATGCTTTTCCTAGTGACAACTCACCACACAAGTTCGAAAGGATTGGCATTAGTAAGCGAAAACCTCCAGGACATGTCCATTAAAATGCATTAAACTGCGAAAAGCACATCTCCCATTAATATGCATTAAATCGTGATTTACGGGAGTCTTTCAAGCTTATCCAACTCTCATTCCCCCTTGTTCCGTGATATACATCTTGCACCCAAAACTTCCGTGATCTACAATTCCACCGCACACTCATCGAACTTGTAACCTTTAAAAGTTTCAAACCATTTATCGCTCACTTCCATCTACGCCACCTTCACCCCCTTCCTAATGCGGATTAATTATGCTTTGATTACTGATTAGAAGCGAATACCTCGAAAACATCTCCCATTAAAACGCAATTTACATCAAAATATATTATGAGACATCTTCTTCATATGTTACATTTCATATTACTTTATGGAAAGATTCTATTTCATATTAATTATTTTGTTCCTAACATCTATTCCTGGGGTCCTCTACTTTTCCCACCTTCCAAAAATCATCATCATGAATAATTATAAGGTGCCAACTATCATCTCCATTCCCAAATCTATCCAAAATTTACTTAGCATGGAGTTGAATTTAAATTCTAAAGATGTTATTTAGTATTGCTAAAGGCAAAGCAAATACTATAGCATTCTACTTAGCATGGAGTTGAATTTAAATTCTAAAGATGTTATTTAGTATTGCTAAAGGCAAAGCAAATACTATAGCATTCCATTTGAAGTAAATTCTCCTCTTGTTTTCAATGTCAAACATAGGAAAATTAGGAAAGCTTGAATAATATATTTAATTTAATTTAATTAAAATAAATTAAAAAAACTTATTTTTTAACCCTATCATGGGATTCAACTTTCACCTCTTATTGCTGAGCTGACGGCGGAATGCATGGATCACAGTGAAACAATGAAATGTATATGGATCACAGTGAAACAATGAAATGTATCTTATTGCTGAGCTGACGGCGGAATGCATGGATCACAGTGAAACAATGAAATGTATAGATGCCGAGGTGACGAACTTTCACCTCTTATTGCCGAGCTGACTGCGGAATGCATGGATCACAGTGAAACATTGAAATGTATAGATGCCGAGCTGAAGGCGGAATGGATGGATCACAGTGAAATGTATAGAATCACAGCAGAATGTATAGATCGAGGTAAATGTATAGAATATCGGATCGAGGTGTCAGATCCAAGATCACAGCAGAATGTATAGATCCAGGTAAAATACAGCAGAATGTATAGAATCACAGCAGAATGTATAGATCCAGGTAAATTACAGCAGAATGTATAGAATCACAGCAGAATGTATAGATCCAGGTAAATCACAGCAGAATGTATAGAATCACAGCAGAATGTATAGATCCAGGTAAATGTATAGAATATTGGATCGAAGTGTCAGATCTGATGGCTTATAATCCGCCCACATGTGACAGAATGTTGTTAGATTTGATGTTCTATAATCCACCTGACATAGCATTCAAAATGGATATTGCTTGCATTCAAGATGGACCGGATCTGCCGCAGCATTCAGGATTCAGGATGGATATTGCTTGCAGCCTTGGCAGTCTATTCAATCTATGTATTCACACCTCCTTGGTTGTCTATTCACTTCCTTGGCTGTGAATTCAAGGCCTTGGCTGTCTATCAACTACCTATTCACAGCCCTGTCATTCATAACCACCGCCTTGCCATTCATAACCAGGCACATCTATTCATCGCCCTGGCTCTATGGAGAGAGACAATGCTTCTATCTATTTATTGCCGCCCTGGCTTTACGGAGAGAGGGAATGCTGCCGAGAGGCAATGCTATTCCGCCAAGGTAATTTCTTGTCGCACGTTAAATGCATTTTTTTTAAATGTATTTTAGGATTTTTTTTGGGGGGGATCAATAACATATATAATACTTTTACAAGAATGAATACCTCAATTCGATACTGTAATTGATTCTATTTTGAAACAAAGACTAAAATAAAGAAGGGTTTTGGTTGGAGTAGTTACCCCCTCCCTCCGCTGAAACTCTGCAGCTCGGGAATGCACACTTTCAACCTGGAAGATCGGACGAGACATACTAGGCCTCATTCTAATCTTGAATCTGGCTTCGAGGTGAGACTCGAGGTCTAGCTTGGTAAACCTGTTAAAGGGGGAACGGGCCAAAAATCAAACATGAGTACCATGGATATTTTACCCTAATTTGCTAATTTTATTATTAATCTATGCTAGTTTTATTAATTATCTATTCATTACTCAATGGTTAACTACATTTACTAACTAAGCATAGTATACTATAACTACATTTACTACCTCTGGTATAGTATAGTTGAAGAGAAATGAGCAAAATATTTCCTTTCAAGGTGCCTAGGTTCTAAACCAGATTGTTTTCTAGTCTGCGAAGGGCAGTGCAGGAGGCATGGCGTCGATCATCTTGTGCCGGCCTTCCTGATGGAAAATGCCAGACCTTGGATGGGGAACCCACCATGTCTCTTTCACACTTTCTTTACTTTCATTTACCAATATTTCATTGCTCCAAGACTGGACTTCTTTACCATAATTATCAGACAAACCTGCACATCCTTGGACGTTCCCTCTACAAACCAAAAAAACAATAACAAAATGAAACAAGAACATTAGAGAATTCAACTAACCCTAGTATATATATAGCTCAGATTCATATACTTTGATACACAAGAACATTAGAGATTTCAGCTGACTCTAATACATATAGATCAGATTGATAAATACCTTGTTACATAAGTTGTTGCCTCATTTCCAGTTGCTTTCTCACTCTTACCAGCCACCATTGCCATCAAACGCTTCATCTCTTTTAGCTCGTAGGTAAGAAAATTCTTCAGAGTAACTTTTAACAAAAGATGGCACTAATCTGATATAAAATGGTTCAGGCAGCGCATATTTACATCAATTTCTGGGCTCACTCCCTGTCTAAAGTAAAGTAGAGCGATTCAAGTTCCTGTGAAATAAAACGCACCCGTGTTGAAGCCAAACATCTAGATTTCAATAGACTGCTGCGCGCACCACCCAAGGCACTGATAGACGTAACGTCGGGGCCTGGACTCTGATACAACTGCCCAGAACCCTCTGCAGCAGGAATTGTCTATTGTTGGATCATTTCGTGGATTAATGCGACCCAATTCTTCAAATCTGGACTGTAATTTAATCATATCACTTGGATCTAGGACCTGCCAGAAACGGATTCGACTGTATAACTCTACGGTGAATGGAAATTTTAAAGGGATTCGACTGTATAACTCTGGCGTGATTGGAAATTTGAATTGAATTTATGTCTACGGTGGATTAATCGTAAGATATATTAGATATTTGACAGCAGGGATCGATGTGTGTTTTTTGCGTGTCCTTTCTTGATTCTCATAGAAATCCGAGATTTCTTTAATTATAGAAATCCGAGTTGCAAGCATTTACGTTTTGTTTCCCAGTGTATTAATTACGCGTACATCTATTGACAATGGGCACATTTAATAGGTTTTTAGTTTTTAATACGTTTTTTTTATGGACGAGATTAAATATGCTTAGAATATTCTTAATCGTCACAATAAATGAATGCTTCTGATTTCATCCATTAACTTTCGAGTTGTTATAAAGATATCCTTTTATATGTTTACTTTTTTACATTTACCTAATAGTGTTTAAAAATTAA
The DNA here is from genome assembly GCA_010110895.2 of Picea sitchensis. NCBI lineage: Eukaryota > Viridiplantae > Streptophyta > Pinopsida > Pinales > Pinaceae > Picea > Picea sitchensis. The sequence continues at coordinate 99,608 of SNQJ01S0033954.1, forward strand.
TGTATTCACGAACTTATTGCCAAATCTACCTGATTAAAAAATATTAAAATATTAAAATGACCACTTTTTTGTGCTGGCATCACCAACAATCACCAGTTGGAAGTTTAACAGTGCCGCTTTCAACTTTCACCAACCGCGACTCAGCGGCTGTGCTAGTTATTATTAACAGTTAAATTTAGTGGATTTTAAATCTTGTGTTAATTGTTATTAAATCTTAACAGTTAAATTTAGTGGATTTTAAATCTTGTGTTAATTGTTATTAAATCTTACGTTTTGTCTTCGACCCAACTACAGTATATAAACTCATGTCTCTACCCCAAATGTCCAAATGTCAGTGAGCAACGAGTGTATATAAACTCCACTTCTCTACGCCAAATTTCAGTGAGCAACGAGTGTGATAAGTCACGGTAATCTGGTGGCCATGAATAGCACGTGGACCTTCTCACATACTATGTAATTCTCACATAATTAGAATTTTTATATATAAGACATTATAAGACATTACATTGGGTGTCGTTGTTAATTAAATTTAAAAGTCATTATGTCAAAAGGCGTACACCTATTGATAATGGGCACAATTAATGATCTTTTAACCTTATTTAACCTTAAACCCTAATCTGATGGCTATGCATTGAAGATGCTGGCATATTCTTAGTTGTCCTCCAAAATCAGTGGGTCAGATTTATTGTTCATAACTTTCTTGCATTTATCAAGACATTCGTTAACATGTTTACTTTTTAACATTTACCTAATCACATTAAAAAATTATTGTAATAAACCGTAGCATCTAAATAAATACCCACGTTCTGTTTCTGCTCGTTCCAACCTAATACAGCCAAATATGGTTGTGCTAGTATATACATGTAATTCTTTAAAGAGAATGGATTAAGTTTATTGTGTTTTTTTTTATCATTCCATTAAATCAATCTATTAAAATAAATTAAAAATGATTGTGGTACGGTTTCTTTGATTTATTTATATAAATATATAAAATTGTGTTAAAATGGGTTTTCATTTAAATTAATTAATATGTTATATAAATTAAATTAAAAATATATATAATTTTTTTATTATTTTAAATTATATATAAAAAATATATTTTTTGTTTTTTTGTTTTTAAATTATATAATATAATATAACATATATGATATGTGTTATAATATAACACATAAGTTATATAATATCATATGTGTTATATTATAACACATATGGCATTCTTTCCTTGGAATATAGATAGATTCATGTGTTTTAATTTCTTGCATACTCTGTGTTGATTAGACTATATTCAACAATTATAATTTTTTTATAAAAAGTGTAATTTGGATTTTCCCGTATTTAAATTCAAGTGAAATATTGGTTTTCCAACTATATTTAACAATTATAATTTTTGTTATAAAAAGTGTAATTTGGATTTTCCCGTATTTAAATTCAAGTGAAATATTGGTTTTCCAACCTTTTGTTTAAATAAAGTGAGAATGTTACCTTGGATAAAGATAGACTCTAAATTTCTGTATTATCTATGAATCAACTAAATTATAATTGCAAATAATAATTGTTACATATGTGGGGATAAAGATAGACTCTAAATTTCTGTATTATCTATGAATCAACTAAATTATAATTGCAAATAATAATTGTTACATCTGTGGGGTAGTTAAGTAGTTTGGAATTTGTAAGTTACTTAAATTTCTGTATTATCCATGAATCGACTAGATAGTCGATTATAATTGTAAATAATAATTGTTATATGTGTGGGGTAGTTAAGTAGTTTGGATTTTGTAAATCAGTTAAATTAAATGTTAAATTATTATTTGAATTTATTTATTATAATTATTGTTTTTAAAGTGCTTCATCTAAGTTGAACCTTGCAAAATTGAAGATGCACAACCTTCAATGAACATATATTAAATCTAGATAATACAATAGGATTTTAAAAACACTTCTATCCCTAAGTGTAGTATGGAAGCACTTTAAAAACATGTTATCGATCAATTTAGAAGCCTTATGAACATTTTAAATGCCTTTCAAAATTATTAATAAAGTTTAAGCCATGCATCATGGATTTTTTAAGCCCCAAATATCAATATAATAATACTTAAGTGTGCTAGACTTATGTATAAGCAACCTGCCATATCCATTATGGGTTCTTGCCAAAGACTTTGGAATAATTTAAAAGCCTTTATGAACATCTTAAACGCCTTTCAAAATTATTAATAAAGTTTAAGCCATGCATCATGGACTTTTTTTTAGCCCCAATCATGAATATAATAATACTTAAGTGTGCTCGAGTTACGTATAAACAACATGCCATATCCATTATGGGTTCTTGTCAAAGGATTTGGAATACTACTTAGAGGATTATAATGAAAGGAAAGTTGTTACAACATAATGAAGGGAGCAAAACATAACCAACAAAACAACTTAAAGATGCACCTACCACATGCTTTTCATAAAACTTGGAAGACACAAGCAACATGCTTATGCCAGCTATCATTTAAAATGAAAGGGTTTTGTCATGGCATATGACAATTGCCAAGTAGATGTGTGAGTTGAAGAAACCACTACAAGGACACATTAACCCACACAACTGAAAGGGAGACTGAATCATATGAAAAATCCATAATACCGGTGTTCACAATCATGTCCTAATTTGGATTGAGTAGGTGTACACATTCGGTCTCAAGCCAGGTTTTTAAGACAACATGTGCTATATCTCTAGTTGATGATAAAGCTTGACAAAACATGGGAGTAGGTATCTAAGGAGTGGAAGCCTTGGTTCGAACTGTAATTCACTTGAATAAATGACAATAATAGGCCATTCCACAATCCGTTGCAATTATCATTGAATCCTCTAATCAAAAAGAGATTCAATGATGCTTGAATCCCCACACTCATATGGAGTAACGTATGAATCCAAGTATATGAGCGGTAACATCCACTTATGGCTTTGTGTTAAGGCAAAAGAAAATGGCCCGTAGGAGTTTCTATTATTTATTACTTTTTTTATAATCTTTATTTTTATCCTACGGTCGAGATGTTGAAAACTATTCATGCTATTCATTACTGCGAGATATATGCCTTCTATAGAGCAGGTTGAGTAAGATCCACGGCATATGGTTACACATTTTCGTTCTCCTCACCTTCCATTTCAAACTAAGCCATCTCTTCACCCCTTGCCAACTGAGCCATCTCTTCACCCCACTTATTAGTGATGTTTTCCCAAAGAAGGGTAGCACTAAATAATCTCCCATGCAGTTGCAGCAAAAAATATTCATCAATGATAATATGTTTCAATCTTGTAATTGTTTAGGATTTAGGGTAAGGTTCACTAATGAAAGTATAAGCGAAGAGGTATGGAACCCTCTAGCTCCAGGACCGGTTGAAAAAGTCGACGTAGTAGTTGATGAACCATCTCTACGAACATAAAATGAAAGGTACTATTGAGGTGTCCTGATCATATTCTTACATAATCGAACTCTCATCAATGCCATCGGTTTTATCCTTCTCGATTCAAATAAAACTGTAAAAACCTTCTTATCCAAAAACTTCAAAAATATTTTCGGCAGGGACATCACCACTATAGTGACACTTGTTACTTGATAGAACAACTCAAAACCAATAGATGTTTCAAATGTATAAATTGAAATTTCAAAATAATTATGAACAAGAGAAATATTATATGTGTTTGAAAATATGTTGTACTTGTCTAAAAAAAAWTAAAGTAATTTTTATATTTATGGTGCAAGTGATTCTGAATCTCACAATAAATATTTGATTGTTATGCTAATAGGAACTATGGAATTATCATTTCACAACCTAACTTTAACTAGTAAAATTGCATGCAACAAAATATAATTTTGAACAAGTATTATTCTACATGGCTAACATTATTCGTAATCTAGGCTTACTATTATTATGTGTATTAAAATGATTGTGATCTTTTTCTCTTAGCAAAAGTTATTTTTAATCATCTTTTTTTTACTCTTGATGCTATGTGCCACTTGAAAATAAGCTAAAAATGATGAATTTATTTTTAATGAAAATTGATTGTTTTTTAATGCATTGCAATAGTTATACTTACATAATATATAGAAAATTATACATTATCATCTTTTTAAACCATTTTAATAAAACAAGTTTTTTGATAAGATATCTAGTGAGATTAATGATAATAATATATACATTGTAATCTATCATTTAGGTTAATTTAATTTAATAATTAATGAATACTTTATATGATTATTAATTAACGTATAATGTTTTCAATTATTTTTTCAAATGAATATATTCACTTATTTTAATAAATACTATTCACTACAAGTCATTAAGCCATCTAATAATAACAATCGAAAGATGGTCAAGTGAAAGTAGCAATAGTGACCACTCTTCGAATGTGGCAATAGTGACCACTCTTCATTGGAATAATGTTATGTTCATTGGAGTAATATTCTCGTTCCAAATGTATATCAAACATATCACAATCTCTAGAAAGCATATGACGCAAAAATTAAACAAATATAAAATATGCAAAATCATCTTAAAAAATGAAATTGAAAGTTTATGAAATTACTTTAATTTTGAAACTGAAAAAACCTTATTGGGTCTCGACACATCCATTTGGCTTGAGCACCTTTATAACAATTAGTCATAGCCTATAGGAAAACAAGCTGAATCATCCAATTATTTCTATATTTGTTATGCTCTAACTTCTTCTCACATGGTGGTGGTTAAATAGGAGTTGATATTGTAAACCATTGGAGTGAATAATTGCATAAGAATTTTAACACTTATTAAATAATATCAATTATGATTAACTTTAAAATCTTTGTTATGCTCTAACTTGTTTTCAGATGGTGGTGGTTAAATAGGAGTTGATATTGTAAACTATTGGAGTGAATATTTGCATAGAAATTTTACCACGTATTAAATAATATTAATTATCATTAAGTTTAGCCTTTAACACTCATCATATAATCAAAATCACTAGATTTTGATATATATATAAACAATTGATCCCTCCATAATATGAATCACTTTAAATCACCAAACTTACTCTCAACCTTATCAAAGTTGTTTCAACAATTTTATAGTTGTAATGACCATAAATATAGCATACTTAGTAAATCTCCGAGCTTAAAAGGGTCGGGAATATTTATAAATGAAGACCTCATTCCCGAAGACCACGCTGAATTAAGGAAGGAAGTTCAAAAGGTAAAAGAAGCTAGGAAAGAAGGAAAATAGGCAATAATTAGAAATCAAAAAGCTATTGTTAGGGATAGAGACCAGAAGGATAATAATAAATAGGAATTTGGGACACTTGGGATCCTTTTTTGGAATTGTCGTGGCTTTCCATGGCGCAAAGGTCCTATGATAAGTTGGATCCCGAGTGGTATTGATATTATCTGTCTTGCTGAAACTTGGGAGCATAAGGAGTCTAAGGTCCCTAACATGGAAGGATTTGTCTTGTGGTCGGCATGGAACAAAAAATCCCACCATAGAGGGATAGGAGGCATAGCTTGTTATATTAGAAAAAATCATTTCTCCTCACATTCAACTTCATAAGATTGACCCTTTTAATCAATACAGTTGATTAGAAATTCCAGACACCAATGCTAAGAAGATGTATATAGCAATTTGTTATTTTGCACCTATTAATTCTACTTTTTATAAGAAAAATAATGTAGATAAAAACTGTCCCTATAATAATTTAGAACAAGATATTTATAATTTGAAATATGAAGGTAATATCCTCCTGCTAGGAGACTTTAATGCTAGGACTGCAACTAAACAAGATACTCTTTTAAGTGATGACTCCAACCATAATCCTTTATGGTTAGATGAGGACCTTGTTTTATCTAATAACTACAAAAGAAGCTCTTAAGACCTAATTGAGAATTTGTTTGGTACTAACTTGGTCAAGCTCTACAGCTCTCAAGACCTAATAATTTGCAATGGAGTAATGAAGTGGCCAAACTCCAATCAAATGACCTGTATTCATGGGCTAGGTAGTAGTGTTGTAGATTATGTGATATCTGATATCCTCGTTTCCAACCAAATAACAACTTTTGACGTTTTAAATGACCATGAGCCTGACTTTGATCATAAACCTTTAACCCTAACTCTAAAATTTTCCATGCATAGGAACACCATTGAAGAGAATTATGATAATCAAAAGAATTTGCGCTTTGACAAAAGTAAAGTTGACATTTT
>SNQJ01S0033955.1:6998-42744 GCA_010110895.2 Picea sitchensis
AATTTAAGAGTATGGATGCATTGAAATATGATTTTGATTATATATATACATTCTCCTCTAAATAAACTTTCCAGTGACTACTTGTTTTCCCAAATTGGAGATCTGAGTTGATAGTTATGGTCCGCAAATGTTTAGATTGTTTCCTCATTTTTATCCCTCCATTCCAAAAGTGTCTTTTCTTTCATCCTATACCATTTCAAGCATTGAGATTCAATTTTGATTCTACAAATGCCTTCTATGGTCCATGATATTCCCATGGACTACTCATGTTCCTTAAATGGACTTATGAGCAAGGATTTATTCCCTTTGGAAGTAAATTGGTACCTAAATTATACCTTGTACTATTTTGGTTGTAACTTCATCATACTAGATATGTTTTGCAGTCAACATATCTTGTTGGAAATATCTTACTGAGTTATTTCATTCTAGCAACAAAGACACTATGTATTGACGGTATAGACTATTGTCTTGATTTCAACTACCTCAAAATGTTGTTTAGGCCCTCAAAATGCCTCTGCGAGTTGATGAACTTCAAAATCTAAAAAAAATCGTAGAAAATGATTGGTTTACTTTTGTAATAGTTTGTAAGCCTGATTTGTTGATCTCAAAATTGGGAGTAATCCGAGTTGTCGATTCACTAAACTTTTCCAAGACCACAGATGAATCTCAACCATTGATCGCCAACTTGAAATAAATCTAGACCATCCATTCTCCACCATCCGGAACTCCATCAACGATCAACGATTTCTTTTGGAAAATGAACCACCTCATTAATTTCGTCGAAATAATCATTAATGATCGACAATTTTCCTTTGAAAATAGACATGTGAGACTTTGCTGAAATTGTCGACCCGACCATCAACAATTGGAGAATTCTCTAAGTGACGTGGCATGACATGTATATGTTTATGTGGCAAGATACGTGGATGTTGGCATGGAAACTTGGATAGCATGGCATGACACTTGAATGTTGACGTGGCATGACATGTGAATGATGATATGGCATGACACGTGGATGTTGACATGGTATGGCACATCATCCTCTTATTTTTCCTTCATCGGTGATTGAAAATTTGTTTGGGATGGATGAAACACTTCACCAGTTTTTCCAACCCGACCATTGATGATTCCCAATTTATCTTGGTCAAATGAAACACTTCGTCGATTTTGTTGACTCGACCATTAATGATCGACAATTTCTCTTGGTTGAGTAAAACACTTTGATGATTTCGTTGACTCGACCATTAGCGATCGACAATTTCTCTTGGTTGAGTGAAACACTTCGATGATTTCGTTGACTCGACCATCAGTGATCAACGATTTCTCTTGGTCGAATGAAACACTTCGCGCATTTCTCCAACCTAACCATCGACAATCGATGATATCTCAATAATCCACCAACTCAACCTTATCCATGGTCGAGCTCCCTACTCATCAAGTTATTTATTTATTGCATGTTGTTATCCGAAAGAGGCGTCCATTACATTTTTCACATTATCTTAGTGTCTACTTATACATATCATTATATTATTCAAAATATTTCATCATCACTTTATCACAATATCTTCTTATTATATTCAAAGTAGCTTTACAACTTAAATAATTTATACACACCTAATCTAATACTTTTATTTTTCATGATCGTTATATTATTCAAAATATTTCATTATCACAATATCTTCTTATAAATATATTATAATCAAAGTAGCTTTATAACTTAAATAATTTACACACACCTAATCTAATGCTTTTATTTTTTTCATCAAAATGATACTTTTATTTTCATAAAAAAATGATTTAGAAACAAGTCTAGCGAACTATGCAGATTGCCATGGAAAGAGAATGATTATTGAGTAGGATGTTGTGATTTTGTTCTTATTTTGTGCTCTTTATTCACATAAATGTTTCTTAATTCCATCTTTTCATGGTACTTTGTTCTGTTCTTCTTGAGTCTTCCATATATAAAATATTGATATATTTTAAGATGATTCAAGATGATTCTTTTAGATATTTAGTAAAACGTATTTCAAAATTTCTACGACTATGATCAATTATTTTAGTATGAGAATTTAATATTACAGTAAGTTGGTGCAAGAAAATATGTTTATACACAGTAGAAGTTCCTTGTGGATGGAAGTACCGGATAGAGAAGACATAAACGTGAAGGGATATATTGGAATGGTGAGTATGTATTTACTATCTATATTATGTAGTAGTATTGAGTTTTTGATTTGTAATAATACATCACATATTATTTGGATAATATAAATGCAAAATCAAATAGGGAGAAATTTTAGTGTACTAATTAATATCACAAGAGAGAATAATTGGTTACATGGTCAACTTCATGATTGGGATTAAGCTTCTAGAATCCCCTCATATGTCCATTTTTTTTCTCTTAATGGTGTGGTCAAAGATGAAACAAAAACATGGTCATTGAAAACCCTATACACAAACTAAACCATGGAAAAGTAATGATATTTTCCCAATGTGTAGAAAGATAAATCAAGAATGTCACACGGGCTACTATCTTAAGGAAAGGCATAATATTTTATGAAATATTTCGACACTCTTAGTAAAGGAGGAAAGCTTTCAAGATGGAAAAATAAAATCAATGAGAGACCCCGTGATGGCTGGTACAATGAAGAATGAAAATCAACATAAAAAATATGAATAAATGTCAATCGAAATGAGGGGATGCATTGGATGAGTGAATACAAAAAACTTATGCATAGGGGTAAAATAACATTTCTTAGAAAAATATGAGTTAATTAGCACCACAACTTGTCATCTTAAATTTTTTTTGGAAACAATTACATTCACAAAGCTTTCAACTATGGGAGATAAATAATGAATAAATGATAGAATATATACATGAACTTAATGAGAAAAACATTAACGAAAATTATTCCAACACGCCTTTAGACGAAAAATAATATAGGTTATTTCATAAGAAAATATAGAGGTAGACATTAAGCAGCTTGCTAAGGGAAAATACCCTTAATCCTCATAGTTTAATATTGGAATAGTTAAATGGGGAGGCACATTTTTTCATGTACTTCTCAAGGATATATATTCAATCAATTCATATGTCATAAGTATCCTATTTAATGGTAAGGTAGCAAAGTGATACATGTTCACATTTAGATGGTGATATAAATAAGGTAAGAATCTACATAACTAATATGGTTTATAGCATCTTTTTAAAGTTATTTGGCACCATTCTAGAGTAAAAAATAAGTAAATGGGCATAAGAAAAAAAAATAGGGATCCTTCTCAAGTTGGTTCTTGATGTAAGAATTGAACCATTGACCACTTGGTAACTCTTAAAGTTGTTTCTAAGAAAGGGCGAGGGAAGGATAATAGTAGCTAGATTTGCTTTCCCACTTTTTCCAAAGATTTTGATATAGTCCTTTGAATTAAACTTTGAGAAAGAATGGAGAATGTAATAATTCAAGTTGAGTGCAAAGAAACAATTTTCTTCTTATATGAACAGGTCATTGTGGGATTGGTGGTACCCATAAATGATAAAAAAATGGAAGAAAGAAAGTCAAAATCAATAATAATATAGAAGTGAAACAACAATGTTCCTTCTATCCAAAAGCTGGTTACACTAAGAATATTACGATCACTATGAATGGTGAAAAAATGGAGGTGGTTCCTTCTTGGGTTTTCTATTTATAAATAGAACACTTATCTAAAAAAACATGTAATAAGAGGCATCAAGACCCTTTATTCCATGTAAAAATAAATGTAGATAAATTCAATTGTGAAGTTGGAAACTAAGAAGACTACTCTTCACAACATCTTACAAAAAATAATTTTATATGATGATCTAGTTTTGGGAAGCCTTACAAGAAGACCTTGGAAGAAAGTTAAGAGATTTCAAACATCGTTTTTATTAAAAAGTCTATGAATTAAAATACAAACCCTTTATCATATGATCTTATTCTTATTCAAGTATGTTAGCATTTTGTTGATTTATGACATGTAAATTCAAAATAAGGCATATTGATAACAGGTTCACCGACCATGGGTTATGTTAGCACTATGTAAATCTGTCCAGATGAATAGACAAACGACAGAGGTAACTACTTCAACCTACTTTAGAGCTGAAAACTAGCTGGTTCAACTCAGAGAGGGCTCTCTTGTGTCATCTGATATATATATGGAAGTCGGTGGCTACATTTGGTTTTTTGGGGGGGTTTAATAAAGTTGTTGAAGAGATAAAGATGACCTTTGGGATATGGGGTCAAGAATGTAGGATGCATTTCCAAATCGTGAAAACAATCCAGAGGAAAAGGCTAAATGAGGAAGTGAATTTTGAGTTTATGCTTGAAAATTTTAGATGGTATAAGAAGAAAAGAAACACACAACTATTATCAGAGCATTATAGTAATGAATTCTGAAATGGTTTAGAAGAGATGAACACAGTCTAAATCGTCAAGATGAGAGCATTGAATAACGAATTCTAGACTTTTAGTTTCTCAATTTAGACAGAAGAAAGTAAAATGAAAATACAGAATAATAGGAATCACATACTATGAGAAAAAACGAGACTCATAACACCACCAATTAGAATCTTTTCATAAAAATTCCCAAAATCTGCCTCTACACCCATGTGTTCATTCCAGCCCCAGAGATTTATAAAGTTTTCCTGCACAGAGGGCAGGCTCCTTTTTTCTCCATCCTTCTATACTTGTGAGGCCAAGCATATATAGAGGAATTTCATATGGAATTTAAAACGTTATGACTTGCTCATAATTCTAAAAATAGATACGAGTTACAAAAAGGAAGAATAATTGCATTATTTAAAGGGATCGTTAGTAATTGGTCTATCATATCAGGACTCCCTTCTCTTAAGCCGACATTTGTCCAAAACTATCTTAAATACACCAAAATTTTACCTGAGGATTCACCTCAGCTTGGCGATTTCCTCCTCCAGGGTACTCCACCAATCGGAATTTTCCCCGACGCTCTCTATCATCTTGGTTTTGGCCTCTAATTTCCTCCTTTTTCTCCTCCTCTTCTTTGTGGCTAGGTGGCAGGTGTTGTCTGCGTGTTCATTTATGACAAGATCCCTTATAACAGGGTTTAATCTTAATCCCGACTCTATCTCAGTTTTAGGTTCGGTATGAAATTTAGTCGCCTGCATCTGCAAGAACCATCTTTCATTCTTAATTATTGACCTGCCTGGTACCTTAGCTGAGAACCCAATTGCGCCAGACACCGTTTGACGGATATTATCCATGCTTTCCGAAATTCGCAGAGACCTTGATTTGGCCACCCTTTGGGTTTACAGAATTCAGGAGCACAGGCCGAGCTTGTTTTTCTTATGCATAAGATGACAATTTCCCAGAATAGGATAAAATGATTCATATATGAGATTTTGATGTTCTATGTACTTTGCTCACGAATTACTGTCATGGTACCTTGGCGTGTCATGCTTCATCAATCCATTTCGAATGATGAGCCTCGAGTTAGTTATGTGGCGACATCCTTTTGGTACGTCATCCGGGAAAGTACCTGGACCGGTGATGTGAGGTGATCTGACCAACCACCATCTTCGTCGCGAGATATTGACATGAAGTTTTGAAACACGTGACATCGGGGCCATAGCAAAAATGGTTTTAGGCAATCCATCGCCTCCCTCGATGCGTGTGTAAGAGTGCCACACGTTCCCCATCGAAACCAAAGTAGTTTTCCCTGGTCTGCCTTCGCGATGTTAAGTTTCCTGCTATTTGTTTGTCCGATGTAGGCTTCGACTGTAGATTTGAGATTCTTCAAGATCGATGGCCCGCCAAGCTACTCCCTTCCCACTTCCACTACATTCGTTCACACGCGATGGAATATAGCCGAGCGCCCTGAAAAATCACGCCTCTACTATGGTATATCGTCTCGCTAAACTTCATAAGTTTTTAGATCCCGATAAAAATTGTTAGGGTGATAACATTGGCTCCAACTAGGGATGTTATCCTCTCAATGAGGTAGAAAATAACTTGTAGACCCAGTGCCTGATCCATGGGGTTGTTCCCCAAAACATGTGTGTGTCCTACTCCTACCAAGCTCTGTGCACTGCTTCCAACTGCATGGGGGACGTCCGAGTGCATTATTGAAAACTGACTGCATCTAGTGCTAGAAAACTCAAACTGGAAAAATGCTTGACCGACAAGCTTATTTTCACATCCCTACCTACCCTAAAACTTCTGGGATGACCACTTGATCAGGTGGTGCTAAAGTGCCAATGAAACCAATCAAGCAGTTGGTTTCCTGATTTTCCTTTCACATTTTTCTCAAGCTGGTAGAAAAACGTAAAGGATGGCGATTGAAAAAACAAATTGAATCCAAAATTTGATCTTATGAATGAAGAAAATTCATCCTTCATTGAATACTGTAATAGGATGGCCATCGGATCTTGAAAATCATGAAAAAATCACTTCTCTCTGATGAGAAAAAACCGAAAGGAAAATATCTTTCATCAATGTTAGTTGTTTTTGCTCTATTTCTTCTGTTTTGAGAACATATTCACATGAAATGGTGATGATAGGTTTGTCTGCTTGGCCATGCATATCAACAAAAATATTCATATATTCTCGAACATCTTCAAATATGATAGCCATATAATATGCACCAAGGTTATCCTCTTGTTCATCAAACAACTCTGATGTGGTTTCATTAAATTTCTGGAAATTTGTTTGAGGACAACCACTTTGACTTTCCAGTGAATACATAGAAATAAGTTCCTGCTCATGCACTACTTCACAGTCCAGAGCTCCCATGGATGGATTTTCAAAACCTTTCAAATGACTTGAATAAAACCACTGCCTCTTCATTATCTTTCTGTGTTTTTGATGGACAAATGGCATACACTGCTTCATCTATGTCATTTGTTTCTTTATTGCTGGAAACTTCCATAGATGCAATTTCATAATCTTCATCCATGTCTATGTTGCTTAAAAATTTAACCACGATGCCATTCTCAAGGGAAGACAAAATACTCTGAAACACCTTTTTACGTTGAGAATCCATACTGATTTTGGGATGGAGAAAATGAACTTGAACAATACTTTCTAGAACAACTTCTTCTTCCTTTTTAGGCTGATAGCTGAACATAGACTGCAAATATGAGCTAACATAACCCTTTATGTGATTGTCCATAGAATTATCATCACCATTTTGTTCATGCTTGGAGGATCCCTGTCCTGAGATACTACAAATATTTTTCTTCAATAATTTGAAAGAAGCAAAACATAATGGGAGGGTTGTCCTACCTGATTTGAAACTATCTTCAATTTCATTGCCAACATATGGTTGTATTTCAGCGCAAGCAATATGGTCTTCAAGCGCATGAAAATAATGTTGTGACATCTTGTCATTCTGCTCCATTGATCTGGCATGGCTTTGCATAAGAACATATTCGTTTTCTTCGATGATGATTTTAGGATTTTCTTTCAACAATTTGAAAGAAGAAAAGCATAGAGGTAAAGAATTCCCTTCAACCGATTCAATACTTTCTTCTTTGTAACTGTGATATGCAGCCCGATTGCTTTCATTATACCGTTGAAAAGGAACATTTTCTGATAGAGAACATGTGGTTGATTGTTCCAGGGGGTCAACATCGTAATCGTCATATTCATCATATATAGGTAAATCATTAACATATTCCATGTCATCTAACAAGAACAAACTTAGCACATCAACCTGTTCTTCAACAAGCTTCTTTTCACACTCATATTCTTGACTATCCACAAATGAATACATAAAACAATCAACCCTCTACTCATCATTGAATGGATCAACACCTCTTCTTTCGACAAGTGGGATGTAATTTTTTGCAAAATCATTAGCATTGGAAACTTCAAGAGGACCCATGATATTATCAATTTTATGCTCAAGATTCCAATCAACTATTTTATGTTCATTTTCACTTTCATGTCCTTGAACATTCAACCCCTCATTTTGGGTTTGTTTACATGCTTGGATGTTGTGTTGAATGTTTTGAGCATCACTAAACATTTGTTGTAAGGACCTAGGTCTTCTTTCCATTAGGAGGAAAGAAAAATATGGATGAAGAGCAGTTGCGTAATGGAGCATGGCAATAGCTTCAGAGGGTTGAATATCTTTGGACAAATTATAATAGACACTAGAGAAATTTCTACTGAATACATAAATAGATTCATTGTTGTGTCTTTTCAAGGTGTAAAACTCAGTGAGTTGCAGCTCTAAGGATTTCTCCTTGCCCCAAAATTAAAAAAAAACCTTCTTCAATTCCACCCATGAGTTGATGGTTTTTGGGTGTAAGTGTTTGAACCAGTGTTTGGTGTGTCCTTTCAAGGATTGAGAGAAAACTCTCATACACACCTCGTCGTGGTCAATATCGAATAAATCTATAAAATGCTCAAACCCTTGAATGTGATTTTCAGCAGATATGATACTCAATTCTCCGTCGAACATAGGTAGGAACTCATAGTAATTTGAAGGGAAATCATGAAGGGTTTGGGGTAGCTTTAAGGGTATATATCTATGTCGGGCCTTTGGGGGTGTTTGGCCAAGAATAGTGGGAGATACATTAGTCTAAGTCTCATGGGATTCATCAGCTTGGTCATCATCATTGCATGGCCTAGGTGAAATCTTTTTATCAGAACCAACGAAAAGGTGAGGGTATGCATGTGCAATGTATAGAGGAGGAAATATAATTTTAAGTCTTTCATGATCATTATTAAGATACAATATGTAAAAGAAAGTCCGTTTGGAATTTTCAAGGAAGGAGAAGATGCAACTTAAAATGAAAGTAAAATGCTTTGTAAGAGGTCCCATTTTGAGTACCCGTTTTCCCTCATGATGCCCTTCCTTTCCCCTGTCAAGGGGTTTCATCTTTCAGTGAAGTTTTAGTCTCATGCTTGAAGTATTCAGAGCAGGGTCGCCTCTTGGAAATTCAGGATTCTTTTATCAGTGGAGTCACTCGAGAAGGAATACAACCAATGTGTGCCTAAGTGTCTGCCGCTCTCAGACCCTAGAACTCAACCATGTCGTTCTTCCCAAGGAAAAAATTTTAATTTTATCCCTGACAATGACGCCAAAATGTTAGCACTCTGTAAATCTGTCCAACTGAATAGACAAATGACAGAGGTAAGTACTTCAACCTACTTTAGAGCTGAAAACTAGCCAGTTCAACTCGGAGAGGGCTCTCTCGTGTCACTTGATATATATATGGAAGACGGTGGATAGATTTGGTTTGTTTTGGGGGTTTAATAAAGTTGTTGAAGAGATGAAGATGACCTTTGGGCTATGGGGTCAAGAATGTAAGATGCATTTCCAAATCGTGAAAACAATCCAGAGGAAAAGGCTAAATGAGGAAGTGACTTCTGAGTTTATGCTTGAAAATTTTAGATGGTATCAGAAGAAAAGAAACACAAAACTATTATCAGAGCATTATAGTAATGAATTCTGAAATGGTTTAGAAGAGATGAACACAGTCTAAATCATCAAGCTGAGAGCATCGAATAATGAATTTTGAACTTTTAGTTTCTCAATTTAGACAGAAGAAAGAAAAATGAAAATACAGAATAACAGGAATCACATACTATGAGAGAAAACGAGACTCATAACACCACCAATTAGAATCTTTTCATAAAAAGTCCCAAAATCTGCCTCTACACCCATGTATTCATTCTAGCCCCAGAGATTTATAAAGTTTTCTTGCACAGAGGGAAGACTCCTCTTTTCTCCATCCTTCTATACTCGTGAGGCCAAGCATATATAGAGGAATTTCATATGGAATTTAAAACGTTCCGACTTCCTCATAAATCTAAAAACCGATACGAGTTACAAAAAGGAAGAATAGTTGCATTATTTAAAGGGACCATTAGTAATTGGTCTGTCATATCAGGACTTAAGCCGACATTTGTCCAAAACTATCTGAAATACACCAAAATTTTACCTCAGGATTCACCTCAGCTTGGCGATTTCCTCCTCCAGGGTACTCCACCAATCGGAATTTTCCCCGACGCTCTCTATCATCTTGGTTTTGGCCTCTGATTTCCTTCTTTTTCTCCTCCTCTTCTTTGCGGCTGGGTGGCAGGTGTTGTCTGCATGTTCATTTATGACAAGATCCCTTATAACGATGTTTAATCTTACTTCCGACTATGTCTCAGTTTTAGGTTCGGTATGAAATTTAGTCGCCTGCATCTGCAAGAACCATCTTTCATTCTTACTTATTGACCTGCCTGGTACCTTAGCTGAGAACCCAATTGCGCCAGATGTCGTTTGACAGATATTATCCATGCTTTTTGAAATTCACAGAGACCTTGATTTGGCCACCCTTTGGGTTCATAGAATTCAAGAGGACAGGCCGAGCTTGTTTTTCTTACGCATAAGATGGCAATTTCCCAAAATAGGATAAAATGATTCATATCTGAGATTTTGATGTCTTGTGTACTTTGCTCATGAATTATTGTCACAGTACCTTGGTGTGCCACGCTTCATCAATCCACTTCGAATGATGAGCCTCAAGTTAGTTATGCGGCGACGTCCTTTTGGTACATCATCCGAGAAAGTACCAGGACCGGTGATGTGAGGTGATCTGACCAACTACCATCTTCCCTGTGAGCTATTGACATGACGTTTTGAAACACATGACATTGGGGCCACAGGAAAAGTTGTTTTGGGCAATCCGTCATCTCCCCCGATGCGTGTGTAAGAGTGCCACGCGTTCCCCGTTGAAACCAGAGTAGTTTTCCTCGGTCTGCCTTCACGATGTTAAGTTCCGTGCTATTTGTTTGTCCAATGTAGGCTTCGACCATAGATTTGAGATTCTTCAAGATCGACGGCCCGCCAAGCTACTCCCTTCCCACTTCTGCTACATTCGTTCACACACCAAGGAATATAACCGAGTGCCCTGAACTATCGCACCTCTACTGTGGTATAGCGTCTCGTTAAACTTCAGAAGTTTTTAGATCTCAATAAAAATTGTTAGCGTGATAACAAGTTGGGTTTGGACATTCTTTCGAGGGTGGGCAAGACTAATAAACATAGTAGGGTAGGTGGCTACAAGCTACCAAATCTAGGATGGAGATACTCGTTAGGTGATGTATCTAAGGCGGCTTGAACATATGTTGTCTTCAAGAGATTTAAAAATAATATAAACATCGAAGTAAAAGAACTACTATACCTAATTTGCTAATAAAGGAAAGTTGAAGATAGTTTCAATAGATTTAAAAATAATATGAACATAAAATAACCTCGATACCTAATTTACAAGGAGAGTTGAAAAATAGTTCTATACCTAACTTGCAAATAAAGGAAAGTTGAAGAGGAGTTTCAAGAATATAAACATAGAAAAACTTCTCTACCTAATTTGCAAATGAAGGAAAGCTGAAGATGAGTTGTGTGCGATGTAAAATCATTCTATATATACGAATGAACAAGAATCTTCCTTTTGAATTTGTTAATAAAACAAATGAAATCGTATTAATATTGATGATGATTTGGGAAAAAAACAAAAACATTATTATGAAGAAGGTTATATGGCAGTGTACATGTATATTCAATATTGTTTATATTTTAAGGTCACGGCCAAGTCATACCAAATTGGTGTATGAGATTCCTTTGTTTGTGGGATAAGAGACTTCCTCTGGATTTGAATTTGTGATCTCTTAAGAGGAAACACATGTTCTTAACCATCATATTTTTCTATATACTATATATAAAAAAATATGATATTTTTCAATTTAATTTTACTTTTTAGTCCTTACTTTTTCTATTATAGAAATTTTATTAAAATAATCAATACACCCCAATCTTAAATTTCACTGGTCGATTGTTTTCTTACTTTAATGTTATTTAGGTAACATAAACTATCACAACCTATATGAATATGGAAATGATCTGTCTCCGTATTTATCTTAATCTTAGACATCATATTTAAAAAATTATACATGTATATACATATTAACATACATATTAAGTTGTTGGATACTCTTTCTTGCTTTTAAACATTAAAATATAGCAGAGACTGTTCATGAAAATTGCATGCCTTTAAACATTAAAATATTAAAATATTGCAGAGACTGTCCATGAAAACTGCAACATTGATAGGAGAAGGTTTTTCCTCCCTTCGCAACTTCAGCGTTTGGGGAGTTTGATGCTATAGCATCTTTGTTCTCCTGAAGTGGAACTTTGTCGAAGTTACCTTGGTGTAGATCCAACGGCTAAGGGGGCTCCTGAATCATCTTGAATCAATGGTTTGCTTTTCTTCACGATAGGTAATTGGGTCAAGATTTAATAGTGAGGCAAGTCTGTCTTCCATGGTTAGGGAGACCGCCAAGTGCCAGTCAACCTTGTGGGTAACCAGAACCATTAGTTTCCTTCGATCAGTTTATAAATAGTAGGTTCGAAACAATCTGGAGCTCAAAACTCCTAGAGTTCCAAAGACATAAAGGCTTAGCTCCTTTTGGGCCTAGCATAGGGTTCCCATACCTTGGTCACATGGGTTCTTCAACAACTTTTGTGGAATATGAGCTAATCCCTTTAGTCATAAATGGGTTAAGGACATGGGCATGAGCCCTCATTCATACGGTGAAGAGTCTGAAGGAGGAACCCTCCTTCCATAGGGTTTGGACTTATTATACCCACAAAGGTATAGTCTAGAGGTCGGCAGGACTTAAGCATTCAAGTAACCATTTCCCTGACACTCTTGCAAGCTTACAACCCATAGCCCACTAGCTACTCAGTTGAAATAGGGTTGTTAATGAACCTGCATAGATTGTATCTTTTTCGAAACAAGCTCACCCGAGTGCATCCTTCTCTAACGTTTAATAATCGTAGCAACGTGGTACTGATTAATTTTTGTGATAATTACTTGAGTGGCGCACTACCAGAAAGTTGGGGACAGAACCGGAACCTGGGCGTCATAACAGTGGGCTATAATCGATTGCAAGGAAATTTACCGGATTGGCTTTGGGATCTCAGCGGCCTGCAACTTCTGGATTTCTCAAACAATAATTTCTCTGATGAGATCCCAGCAAAGATTGGTCTGCTACAATCTCTGAGAAAACACGGTGTAGCAGAGTCTTAGCCGAAAACGCTGTGGCAGGACAAACTCATACTGAATTTCAAAGGAGCGGGGCTCTTCTACACATACTTCTTTTCGACACAAGAATTTTTGGATCTATATGGAAATCAACTAAGTGGGCGGATTCCTTCTGAGCTGGGATTGTTGAGTAGCCTTCGAAATTTGAACCTTTCCAGAAACAATCTCAGTGGCAGTATCCCAGTTGCATTTGGTAATTTAAACCTGCTAGAATCGCTGGATTTATCTATAAACCTTCTCGACAGCCGAATACCAACATCAGGGTAACTATGCAGAGCATCACGATACTTGACTACCAAATTTCTCTCAGAATCTTTGATACCCAGCTTGGTGCGCAAGGTATGGAAGATATTTGTAAACTCTAGCATGGCTTGGTCTCTTTCCTACCACAGTGTGATCCATTTTGTATACGGGTCATCATAGCTTCTGATAGGGTAGTATTGTTCCCTTAATATCATCATTGAAGGACTTCCAGGTGACCGCGACTATAAATAATGAGGGTTCCTCTATTCACTTTTTCTTACAAGAAGTCTCCCACCAATATTTGACATGTGGAATGGCTTTGAGGAGCACAAAAGAGATCTTCTCTCTATTCAAAAAGTTATGGACAAAAAAAATACCCTTGTAGCATATTTAACCATTTGTCTACAACGTCTGTGTCTATCTGACCTTCAAATATAGGAATATCAAAGTTGATTTGTACCTTGAAGGGGGTGATGCTTCTTCTTAAGGAAGATGCGTCACTTGTTGGTAGTCATCGAAGGATTTGCATAAACATATCCATCATCTCCTTCCTCTGTTTCATGAGGGATTCCTCGATAACCATTTTAAAAGGATCTCATGTTCCGTCATCTTTATTTTCTCCCTCCATGAGAGGTCACTTCGGCGTGCGAGAGATTTTGTCTTTAAGGGAAACAAGCTCAAGACCCAATTATTTGTACCAAGACCTTGTCAGAGACATGCATTGAAAAAAAAAAGGAGAAGACCACTCTGATACCAATGATCCATTTTTTATGAGTAGAAAGAAATGAATACAGATTATTACTAAAAGATGCTAACATAGAATAACAAAGATACAATAAAATTGGTTTTTATTCAATAAGGAAATAAGTTGAAACTATAAAATGCAGTAGAAAACAGGCTTGCTAGAATGGCGGTGGCTTATCTCTGAGAAGAGATGTGACCACTGCGCTCATTCACAAGAATATGATTACAATGGTGGGTCGTAACTTTTAATATGATCTTCGTTTTAGGTGCATGATATCCCATTGGAAAGGTCTATCCGAGGAATACAAATTTTTCCATCAAACTCTAACTTCGTCTACAATCTAATTATGGAGAGCCCTAAAAACGTTGTCTAGGGCCTCAAAATGGCCCCAGAAGTGAGGGACCTAAAAACTTCTAAAAACTATGAAACTGGAAAAGTGCCAAAAATGAACTAGTTAGAATAGGTGGGAGGCCACTGAAATCCATTTGGATCAATCCTCCCCCCTTAGGAAGCAACGAAATCCATTTCATTGAGTTCCCCCATCAAATCAGGAAATATTTGCTGAATTTTGCATCAAGTGAGCCATTTCCCTTGGTGCATGAGTTTCCCTACTTTGACAACCCGATAAAGTTGGATCCTTTGTTGCCGAGTTCCCTTGACCTGCATTTCCAAAATCTAATCAGTGGATTCATGTTGCCTTCAGTAAGGGTTTATCTCTGTTGGTTTCAAATGTTCTGCTATGTGTGAGGTGTCCAATAATGGTGGGAAGTATAGCCGAAGGAGAGCCACGTTGAATACCGAGTGTAGTCCAAGGAAAGGAGGAATGTTGAGATCAAAGGAATTGTCACCCACAACCTTGGTGACGGTGTAAGGTCCATAACAGAGTGGGAGAATATTTTGATGGGGCCCTGTAAGGCACTCTTTCTGCAAGTGCAACCACACTTTGTCTCCAACTTGAAACTTGTGTGGCACCCGATGTTGATCATGGTGTTGCTTGTACTTGGCATTAGACTTCTGTAAAATATATTGAACCTGTTTGTGGATGTGTTCTATCTGCTCAATGAATCAGGTGGCTTTGTCAGCTTCAATTCGAGCAGGGGACAAGTTGACTGATGTAGCCACAAGGGGTAGTGAAACATCCATGGGGCCTAATGGTTGGAATCTCAATCCCACCTAAAAGGGGTTGTGGTAGGGTGAGCTATGTAGTGCACGGTTGTATCTATGTTGAAAATAGGGAAGACTTTCATCCCATGTGTGGGGGTGCTTAGAATTGTACATGTGCAAGATATGCACGATCATCCGATTTACGACCTCCATTTGGCCATCTGTCTGAGGGTGGAAGGAAGTGGAGTTGGTGAGCTTGGTGTCTAGCAGTGACCTGAGGCTCCACAAAAATATGTTGAGGAACTGACTGTCCCAATCTGAGACAGTGGTTTGTGGGATTCCAAAATATACCCATAGTCGTTCAAAGAAGAGCTTATTAGTGGCTTTTGCTGTGATGATTTTCTTGCAGGCGGCCATAATCGCCATCTTGGAAAAGCAATCAACAACCACAAAAACAAAGTCATTTCCCCTCTTGGTGGATGGAAGGCCCGAAATTTAATCCATTGAGATGGATTCCCATGCCCTGTTAGGAGTAGGAAGAGGGGTCTATCCACTTGACGACCTCTGTTGAGATGAGGTTATTATGGCTACCGCTATCCATGTTTAAGTGCAGTGGGGTTCCTTTCACCCACATCTGTGAATGAAAAAGGTGTTTTCCTTCCTCTGGTTTGTTTGGTTCATCGGGTTGGAGCTTGTTGGTAGAAATGGTGGCACTAGGTTTCGCATCAATGATTTGTATCGCCCTTTATGTTTTTCACTCCAAGTCGAAATCTATATATGATTCAGAGGCTTTCAACTCCTCCACTAGCGTCTGCTTTGAACGACAATCAACAATTTTATGCCATGGGTTCTTGTGGAAGTCGCACCACTTCCAGGTATCTTTCTTTGTCTTTCTGGTGTCCTTCTTTGCTTGCGGCTTGTAATGGTTGTCCAGGTGTTGTCCATATTTTATTTGTCTTTTGTTCTATGGGTTGGCGCCATCCTTACCTGGATTTTGTTGTGAGGGGTTCCCAGGCCCAACTTGCTATGTCTTGTGTTTAATCTTTTGCATGATTTTAACGACATATCGATAGGCCGTGCCCAAGGATGAGATGTCCAAAAACTCCATTTCGGCCTGTATGTATCTATGCAGAGCATAACGATACTTGAGTACCAAATTTCTCTCAAAATCTTTGATACCCTGCTTGGTGCGCAAGGTATGGAAGATATTTGTAAATTCTACCATGGCTTGGTCTCTTTCCTGCCGCAGTGTGATCCATTTTGTATACGGGTCATCACAGCTTCTGACAGGGTAGTATTGTTCCCTTAATATCATCCTTGAAGGAATTCCAGGTGACCGTGACTATAAATAATGAGGGTTCCTCTGTTCACTTTTGCTCACAGGAATTCTCCCACCAATATTTGACATGTGGAATGGCTTTGAGGAGAACAAAAGAGATCTTCTCCCTATTCAAAAAGTTATGGACAAAAAAAATACCCTTCTAGCAGATTTAACCATTTGTCTACAACGTCTGTGTCTATCTGACCTTCAAATTTAGGAATATCAAAGTTGATTTTTACCTTGAAGGGGGCGATGCTTCTACTTAAGGAATATGCGTCACCTGTTGGTATTCGTCGAAGGATTTGCATAAACATATCCATCATCTACTTCCTCTGTTGCATGAGGGCTTCCTCGATAACCATTTTAAAAGGTTCTCATGTTCCGTCGTCTTTATTTTCTCCCTCCATGAGAGGTCGCTTGGGCGTGCGAGAGATTTTTTCCTTAAGGGAAACAAGCTAAAGACCCAATTATTTGTACCCAGACCTTGTCAGGGACATGCATTGAAAACAACAAGGAGCAGACCACTCTGATACCAATGATCCGCATTTTATGAGCAGAACAAAATGAATACAGATTATTACTAAAATATGCTAACATAGAATAACAAAGATACAATAAAATTGGTTTTTATTCAATAAGGAAATAAGTTGAAACTATAAAATGTAGTAGAAAACAAGTTTGCTAGAATGGCGGTGGTTTATCTCTAAGAAGAGATGTGACGATTGCGCTCATTCACAAGAAGATGATTATAATGGTGGGTCGTAACTTTTGCAAATGATCTTCGTTTTAGGTGCATGATATCCCATTGGAAAGGTCTATCCGAGGAATACAAATTTTTCCATCAGACTCTAACTTCGTCTACAATCTAACTGTGGAGAGCCCTAAAAACGTTGTTTAGGGCCTCAAAATGGCCCCAGAAGTCAGGGACCTAAAAACTTCTAGAAACTATGAAACTGGAAAAGTGCCAAAAATGAACTAGTTAGAATAGGTGGGAGGCCACTGAAATCCATCTAAATCAATCCTCCCCCCTTAGGAGGCAACACAATCCATTTCATTGAGTTCCCCCATCAAATCATGAAATATTTGTTGAATTTGGCCCCAAGTGAGCCATTTCCCTTGGTGCATGAGTTGCCTTTCTTTGACAAACCGATAAAGTTGGATGCTTTGTTGCCGAGTTCCCTTGACCTGCATTTCCACAATTTGATCATTGGATTCATGTTTCCTGCAGTAAGGGTTTATCTTTGTTGGTTTCAAATGTTCTTCTATGTCTGAGGTGTCCAATAATGGTGGGATGTATAATCGAAGGAGAGCCACATTGAATACCGAGTGTAGTCCAAGGAAAGGAGGAATGTTGAGCTCAAAGGAATTGTCACCCACAACCTTGGTGATGGTGTAAGGTCCATAACAGAGCGGGAGAAGATTTTGATGGGGCCCTGTAAGGCACTCTTTCTGCAAGTGAAACCACACTTTGTCTCCAACTTGAAACTTGTGTGGCACCCGATGTTGATCATGGTGTTGCTTGTACTTGGCATTAAACATTTGTAAAATATATTGAACATGTTTGCAGATGTGTTCTATCCACTCAATGAATCAGGTGGCTTTGTCAACTTCAATTGGAGCAGGGGACGAGTTGATTGACGTAGATGCAAGGGGTAGTGAAACATCCATGGGGCCTAATGGTTGGAATCTCAATCCCACCTAAAAGGGGTTGTGGTAGGTTGAGCTATGTAGTGCTTGGTTGTAGCTATGTTGAAAATAGGGAAGACTTTCATCCCATGTGTGGGGGTGCTTAGAATTGTACATGTGCAATATATGCACGATCATCCGATTTACGACCTCCATTTGGCCATCTGTCTGGGGGTGGAAGGCAGTGGAGTTGGTGAGCTTGTTGTCTAGCAGTGACCTAAGGCTCCACAAAAATGTGTTGAGGAACTGACTGTCTCGATCTGAGACAGTGGTTTGTGGGATTCCAAAATGTACCCATACTCATTCAAAGAAGAGCTTAGCAGTGGCTTTTGGTGTGATGATTTTCTTGCAGGTGACCATAATTTCCATCTTGGAAAAGAGATCAACAACCACAAAACAAAGTCATTTCCCCTCTTGGTGGATGGAAGGCCCGAAATGTAATCCATTGAGATGGATTCCCATGCCCTGTCAGGAGTAGGAAGAGGGGTCTATCCACTTGACGACCTCTGTTGAGATGAGTTTATTATGGCTACCGCTATCCATGTTTAAGTGCAGTGGGGTTCCTTTCACCCACATCTGTGAATGAAAAAGGTGTTCGCATTCCTATGGCTTGTTTGGTTCACCGGGTTGGAGCTTGGTGGTAGAAATGGTGGCATTAGTTTCCGCAGCAATGATCTGTATCCCCCTTTATGGTTTTCACTCCGAGTCGAAACCCGTATATGATTCAAAGGCTTTCAAGTCCTCCACCAATGTCTTCTTTGAGCAACAATCAATAATGTTATGCCATGGGCTCTTGTGGAAGTCACACCACTTCAAGGTATCTTTCTTTGTCTTTCTGGTGTCCTTCTTTGCTTGTGGCTTGGAATGGTTTTCCTGATGTTGTCCATATTTTCTGTCTTTTGTTCTATGGGTTGGGTCCATCCTTTCCTGGATTTTGTTGTGAGGGGTTCCCAGGCCCAAATTTCCACGTCTTGTGTTTAATCTTCTGCATGATTTTAATGACATATTGATAGGCCATGCCCAAGGATGAGATGTCCAAAAGCCCTATTTCGGCCTGTATGTATCTATGTAGAGCATCACGATACTTGAGTACCAAATTTCTCTCAGAATCTTTGATACCCAGCTTGGTGCGCAAGGTATGGAAGATATTTGTAAACTCTGGAATGACTTGGTCTCTTTCCTGCCGCAGTGTGATCCATTTTGTATACGGGTCGTCATAACTTTTGACAGGGTAGTATTTTTCCCTTAATATCATCCTTGAAGGACTTCCAGCTGACCGTGACTATAAATAATGAGGGTTCCTCTGTTCACTTTTTCTCACTGGAAGTCTCCCACCAATATTTGACATGTGGAATGGCTTTGAGGAGCACAAAAGAGATCTTCTCTCTATTCAAAAAGTTATAGACAAAAAAAATACCCTTCTAGCAGATTTAACCATTTGTCTACAACGTCTGTGTCTATCTAACCTTCAAATATAGGAATATCAAAGTTGACTTGTACCTTGAAGAGGACAATGCTCTTGCTTAAGGAAGATGCGTCACCTGTTGGTAGTCGTCGAAGGATTTTCATAAACATATCCATCATCTCCTTCCTCTGTTGCATGAGGGCTTCCTCGATAACCATTTTAAAAGGATCTCATGTTCCGTCGTCTTTATTTTATCCCTCCATGAGAGGTTGCTTAGGCATGCGAGAGATTTTGTCCTTAAGGGAAACAAGCTCAAGACCCAATTATTTGTACCCAGACCTTGTCAGGGACATGCATTGAAAACAACAAGGAGCAGATCGCTCCGATACCAATGATCCATATTTTATGAGCAGAACGAAATGAACACAGATTATTACTAAAAGATGCTAACATAGAATAACAAAGATACAATAAAATTGGTTTTTATTCAATAAGGAAATAAGTTGAAACTATAAAATGCAACAGAAAACAAGCTTGCTAGAATGGCGGTGGCTTATCTCTGAAAATAGATGTGATGACTGCGCTCATTCACAAGAAGATGATTACAATGGTGGGTCGTAACTTTTGCATATGATCTTCGTTTTAGGCGCACGATATC
Organism: Picea sitchensis; assembly: GCA_010110895.2. NCBI lineage: Eukaryota > Viridiplantae > Streptophyta > Pinopsida > Pinales > Pinaceae > Picea > Picea sitchensis. The sequence goes on from SNQJ01S0033955.1 coordinate 27,251, forward strand.
CCATTGGAAAGGTCTATCCAAGGAATACAAATTTTTCCATCAGACTCTAACTTCATCTACAATCTAACTGTGGAGAGCCCTAAAAACATTGTTTAGGGCCTCAAAATGGCCCCAGAAGTCATGGACCTAAAAACTTCTAAAAACTATGAAATTGGAAAACTGCCAAAAATGAACTAGTTAGAATAGGTGGGAGGCCACTGAAATCCATCTAGATCAATCCTCCCCCATTAGGAAGCAACGAAATCCATTTGATTGCTTTTCCCCATCAAATTAGGAAATATTTGCTGAATTTGGCCCCAAGTGAGCCATTTCCCTTGGTGCATGAGTTTCCCTGCATTGACAACCCGATAAAGTTGGATCCTTTGCTATTGAGTTCCCTTGACCTGCATTTCCACAATCTGATCATTGGATTCATGTTGCCTGCAGTAAGGGTTTATCTCTGTTGGTTTCAAATGTTCTTCTATGTCTAAGGTGTCCAATAATGGTGGGAAGTATAGCTGAAGGAGAGCCACGTTGAATACCGAGTGTAGTCCAAGGAAAGGAGGAATGTTGAGCTCAAAGGAATTGTCACCCACAACCTTGGTGACGGTGTAAGGTCCATAACGGAGGGGAAGAATATTTTGATGGGGCCCTGTTAGGCGCTCTTTCTACAAGTGCAACCACACTTTGTCTCAAACGTGAAACTTTTGTGGCACCTGATGTTGATCATGGTGTTGCTTGTACTTGGCATTAGACTTCTGTAAAATATATTTAACCTGTTTGGGGATGTGTTCTATCTGCTCAATGAATCAGGTGGCTTTGTCAACTTCAATTGGAGGAGGGGATGAGTCTACTGATGTAGCCGGAAGGGGTAGTGAAACATCCATGGGGCCTAATGGTTGGAATCTCAATCCCACCTAAAAGGGGCTGTGGTAGGTTTAGCTATGTAGTGCTCGGTTGTAGCTATGTTGAAAATAGGGAAGACTTTCATCCCATGTGTGGGGGTGCTTAGAATTGTAAATGTGCAAGATATGCATGATCATTCGATTTACAACCTCCATTTGGCCATCTATCTGGGGGTGGAAGGCAGTGGAGTTGGTGAGCTTGGTGTCTAGTAGTGACCTAAGGCTCCACAAAAATGTGTTGAGAAACTGATTGTCCCGATCTGAGACAGTAGTTTGTGGGATTCTAAAATGTACCCATACTCCTGCAAAGAAGAGCTTAGTAGTGGATTTTGCTGTGATGATTTTCTTGCAGGCGGCCAGAATCGCCATCTTGGAAAAGCGATCAACAACCATAAAAACAAAGTCATTTCCCCTCTTTGTGGATGGAAGGCCCGAAATGTAATCCATTGAGATGGATTCCCATGCCCTATCAGGAGTAGGAATATGGGTCTACCCACTTGATGACCTCTGTTGAGATGAGGTTATTATGGCTACCGCTATCCACGTTTAAGTGCAGTGGGGATCCTTTCACCCACATCTGTGAATGAAAAAGGTGTTCTCCTTTCTCTGGCTTGTTTGGTTCACCTAGTTGGAGCTTGGTGGTAGAAATGGTGGCACTAGGTTTTGCATCAATGATCTGTATCCCCCTTTATGGTTTTCACTCCAAGTCGAAACCCGTATATGATTCAGAGGATTTCAACTCCTCAACTAGCATCTGCTTTGAGTGACAATCAACAATGTTATGCCATGGGCTCTTGTGGAAGTCACACCACTTCCAGGTATCTTTCTTTGTCTTTCTGGTGTCCTTCTTTTCTTATGGTTTGGAATGGTTGTCCTGATGTTCTCCATATTTTCTCTGTCTTTTTTTCTATGGGTTGGGGCCATCCTCTCCTAGATTTTGTTGTGAGGGGTTCCCAGGCCCAAATTGCCACGTCTTGTTTTTAATCTTCTACATGATTTTAACGACATATGGATAGGCCGTGCCCAAGGACAAGATGTCCAAAAATTCCATTTCGGCCTATATGTATCTATGCAGAGCATCACGATAATTGAGTACCAAATTTCTCTCAGAATCTTTAATACCCAGCTTGGTACGCAAGGTATGGAAGATATTTGTAAACTCTGCCATGGCTTGGTCTCTTTCCTGCTGCAGTGGGATCCATTTTGTATACGGGTCGTCATAGCTTCTGACAGGGTAGTATTGTTCCCTTAATATCATCCTTGAAGGACTTCCAGGTGACCGCGACTATAAATAATGAGGGTTCCTCTATTCACTTTTACTCACAAGAAGTCTCCCACCAATATTTGACATGTGGAATGGCTTTGAGGAGCAAAAAAGAGATCTTCTCTCTATTTAAAAAGTTATCGACAAAAAAAATACCCTTCTAGTAGATTTAAGGATTTGTATACAATGTCTGTATCTATCTGACCTTCAAACATAGGAATATCAAAGTTGATTTGTTCCTTGAAGGGGATAATGCTTTTTCTTAAGGAAGATGCGTCACTTGTTGGTAGTCGTCGAAGGATTTGTATAAACATATCCATCATAGCCTTCCTCTGTTGCATGAGGGCTTCCTCGATAGCCATTTTAAAAGGATGTCATGTTCCATCGTCTTTGTTTTCTCCCTCCATGAGAGGTCTCTTGGGCGTGCAAGAGATTTTGTCCTTAAGGGAAACAAGCTCAAGACCCAATTATTTGTACCCAGACCTTGTCAGGGACATGCATTGAAAACAACAAGGAGTAGACTACTCTGATACCAATGATCCGTATTTTATGAGCAGAACAAAATGAATACAGATTATTACTAAAAGATGCTAACATAGAATAATAAAGATACAATAGAATTTGTTTTTATTCAATAAGGAAATAAGTTTAAACTATAAAATGTAGCAAAAAACAAGCTTGCTAGAATGGTGGTAGCTTATCTCTGAGAAGAGATGTGACGATTGTGCTCATTCACAAGACGATCATTACAATGGTGGGTCGTAACTTTTGCATATGATCTTCGTTTTAGGCGCACGATATCCCATTAGAAAGGTCTATTCGATCAATACAAAATTTTCCATTAAACTCTAACTTCGTCTACAATCTAACTGTGGAGAGCACTAAAAACGTTGTTTAGGGCCTCAAAATGGCCCCAGAAGTCAAGGACCTAAAAACTTCTAAAAACTACAAAATTGGAAAACTGCCAAAAATGAACTAGTTAGAATAGGTGGGAGGCCACTGAAATCCATTTGGATCAATCCTCTCCCCTTAGGAAGCAACGAAGTCCATTTCATTGAGTTCCCCCATCAAATCAGGAAATATTTGCTTAATTTGGCCCCAAGTGAGCCATTTCCCTTGGTGCATGAGTTGCCCTGCTTTGACAACCTGATAAAGTTGGATCCTTTGCTACTGATTTCCCTTGACCTGCATTTCCACAATCTGATCATTGGATTCATGTTGCCTACAGTAAGGGTTTATCTCTATTGGTTTCAAATTTTCTGCTATGTCTGAGGTGTCCAATAATGGTGGGAAGTTTAGCTGAAGGAGAGCCACATTGAATACCGAGTGTAGTCCAAGGAAAGGAGGAATGTTGAGCTCAAAGGAATTGTCACCCAAAACCTTGGTGACGGTGTAAGGTCCATAACGGAGCGGGAGAAGCTTTTGATGGGGCCCTGTAAGGCGCTCTTTCTGCAAGTGCAACCACACTTTGTCTCCAACTTGAAACTTGTGTGGCACCTGATGTTGATCATGGTGTTTCTTGTACTTGGCATTAGACTTCTATAAAATATATTGAACCTGTTTGCGGATGTGTTCTATCCACTCAATGAATCAGGTGGCTTTGTCAGCTTCAATTGGAGAAGGGGACGAGTCGACTGATGTAGCCACAAGGGGTAGTGAAACATCCATGGGGCCTAATGGTTGGAATCTCAATCCCACCTAAAAGGGGTTGTGGTAGGTTGAGCTATGTAGTGCTCGGTTGTAGCTATGTTGAAAATAGGGAAGACTTTCATCCCATGTGTGGGGGTGCTTAGAATTGTACATGTGCAATATATGCACGATCATCCGATTTACGACCTCCATTTGGCCATCTATCTCGGGGTGGAAGGCAGTGGAGTTGGTGAGCTTGGTGTCTAGCATTGACCTGAGGCTCCACAAAAATGTGTTGATCTTGGTGTCTAGCATTGACCTGAGGCTCCACAAAAATGTGTTGAGGAACTCACTGTCCCAATCTGAGACAGTGGTTTGTGGGATTCCAAAATGTACCCATACTCATTCAAAGAAGAGCTTAGCAGTGGCTTTTGCTGTGATGATTTTCTTGCAGGCGGCCAGAATCGTCATCTTGGAAAAGCGATCAACTACCAAAAAGCCAAAGTCATTTCCCCTCTTGGTGGATGGAAGGCCCAAAATGTAATCCATTGAGATGGATTCCCATGCCCTGTTAGGAGTAGGAAAAGGGGTGTACATGCCCTGTTTCTTAGTGGTCGGTTTGGTGATAGCGCATGCAATGCAGGATCTGATATAATTGTCGATATCCTGCCGAAGTTTTGTCCAGTAGAAATGTTTCTGCAACACTGCCACTATATTTTTGTCGTCAATGTGTCTGACCACCCGAATGTAGTGGGATTCCTAAATAATCTTCATTCGCTCACTTGAGGGGAAGTAGAGATGGCCCAGATGGCACAACAACCCGTCCTGAAGATGGAAATTAGCGACAACTGAGTTTGCGCCCAATATTTGGTAGGTAGTGGCGAATTCAGGGTTAGTCTCATAGAGGTGGGGCCATTCAGAGGTCTTGTGGATGCAAGAGTCTAGCAATGTGGTGAGGGTTGTGACTATAGGTTGGATGATTCAATCAACGACTCGATTGGTACTTCCTATTTTATACTTGATGTTGAGGTGGAACTGCTGCAAGTATGTGGACCACTTCCGATGGCAGTCATTCTACAATTTGCCTTGTGTCTGCATGAACTGTATAGGATTATGAGCAGTGTGGATGAATGTATCCTTCCCAAGAATGTAATGTCTCCACTGGAGGCAAGGTTACATAATGGAGTACATTACTTTGTTTTAAGTAGGGTACTTACAGATAACATATGCCATTGTCTCACTATGATAGTCCATTGGGTGGTTGTGTTGAGTGAGAACGACACCCAAAACATAGTCTGAAGCATCTGTCTAGATCTCAAAGGATTTTTGCAGGTCTGGTAATAAAAGTACCGGGGCTGAGAAAAAGCGTTGCTTTAAATCATCGAACGCTTGTTGTTGTGACAAGACCCACAAATGTTTTTCCTTACCACCACCCCTGGTTACTTGGTTGAGGTTCCATGCAATATGGGAGAATCACAACACGAACCTGTGATAGAAATTAGCCAAGACCAGGAAGATCTAAAGCTCAGTGAGTGTGGTTGGGGTTGGCTAGACACGGATGACCTATATCTTGGATGGATCCACATGCACACCATGTTGATCAATGATGTATCTTAGGTAATGGACCCTATCCATGTCAAAGGAGCATTTTTTCAAGTTGGCATATAGCTTGTGCTTCTCCAGGGTGTCAAGAACCTGTTGAATATACAACAAGTGTTTCTCCCAAGTCTTGTTGTAGATGAGGATGACATATAGATAAACCACTACAAAAGTATTAGTGAAAGGTCGTCGAATATTTTCTATCATCCTCATGAAAGTTGTTGGAGGATTTGTGAAACCAAAGGGCATGACCAACCATTCAAAAAGGCTTTCTTTTGACTTGAAGGTGGTATTCCATACATCTATCTATTCTATTCGGACCTGGTGGTAGCCAAAATTTAGATGATCTTACTAAAGTATTTGGCCCCCGTGAGATGATCAAGAAGGTTGTCGATTCAGGGAATCGGGTACCGGTTTCAGAATGTGATTTTATTCAGAGCCCGGTAATCAATGCAGATTCGCCAATTCCTATCTTTATTCTGCACGAGCATGATTAGGATCCCACAAGGTGATGAGTTGGGATATATGTGCCCCTTGTGGAGAAGTTATTGGATCTTCCACTTGATCTTTTCATTCTCTAACATATAGCGGAGATATACTAGCCCATTGGGAAAAAATGTGTCAGAGGTTAGATCGATGGGATGTTTGACCTGACAGTGAATAGGTATCCTGGTTGGTGAGGAGAATATATATGAGTATTCTTCCACAACCTTATCCACTTACTTCTGCTGCGTGGAGAGGTTAGCCACAAAGGCCCTAGATGTGGTTGCGATCTTTCACTCAGTCTGATAGTGAATCACGAAGAAGAAAAACTTCCCAGTTTGAGAGATGACCTTCCTACATTTCTTAATAGAGATTAAGGAAATAACACTAGGTGGGACTGCCTCGGGTATCCTATACAATTTCTTGTTCAAAGTAATGATAACACTGAGAGGCGTAGATTCATATACATCATGACGTTTCCACAAATAGGGTTGGCCCATAAGAACATTACAAACTTCGAGAGGAGAAACATCACACAATACCTCGTCCTTAAAGGGCTTGATGTCATACGACATGTGACACTGTTGGCTGACGCAAATATTTCTTCCTTAGCGGAGTTGTCCAATGGTGTAGGGTTGTGGGTGCGGCATTGTTGGTAACGCTAGCCTCTTGATGACCTCTGCTGAGATGATGTTCTTCTATCTACCACTATCCACGATGAAGTGCAACAGGGTTCTTTTCACCCACATCTGTGAATGAAAAAGGCAATCACCTTCCTCTGGCTCGTCTGGTTCACCGGGATGGAGCTTGGTGGTAGCAATGGTGGCACTAAGTTTCGTTTCAATGATCCATTTCCCCCTTTATGGTTTTGAATTTGAGTCAGAACCTATATCTGATTCAGAGGCTTTCACCTCCGACACCAATGAATTCTTTGAGAGACAATAAATGGTGTTATGCCAAGGGCTCTTGTGGAAGTTGCACCATTTCTCAGTATCTTTCTTTGTCTTTCCGGTGTCCTTCTTTGTTTGCAGCTTGAAATGGTTTTATTGATGTTGTCCATACTTTCTCTATCCTTTGTTCTGTGATTTGGGGCCACCCTTTCCTTCCTTTTGCTGTGAGGGGTTCCCAGTCCCAAAGTGTCGCATATTTTGTTTGAGCTTCTCCTCAATTTTAACGGCATATCGATAGGTTGTGCCCAAGGATGAGATGTCCAGAAACTCCATTTCGTATTGGATGTATCTATGTAGAGAAATAATATACGTGAGTACCAAATTTCACTCATAATATTTGATACCCATATTGGTGCGCAAGGTATGGAAGATATTTGTGAATTCTGACACGACTTGGTCTCTTTCATGCCGCAGTGTGGTCCATTTTGTATACAGGTCGTCATAGCTTCTGATAGGGTAGTATTTTTCCTTAATATCATATATGAAGGGCTCCCAGGTGTTTGGGACTATAAATAATGAGGGTTCCTCTGTTTACTTTTGCTCATAGAAAGTCTCCAACCAATCTTTGACATGGGGAACAACTTTGAGGAGAGAAAAAGTGATATTTTCTCTATTCGAAAATTTATGGACAAAAAAATACCCTTCTAGCAGATTTAACCATTTGTACATAGTGTATGCATCTATATAACCTTAAAATATAGGAATATCAAAGTTGATTTTTACCTTGAAGGGTGCGACGCTTCCACTTGAGGAAGATGCGTCACCTGTTGGTAATCGCTGAAGGAATTGTGAAAAAATATCCATCTTCACGTTCCTCTATTGCATGGGGGTTTCCTCGAGAAACATTTTGAAAGGATCTCTTGTCCCATCATATTTATTTTCTCCCACCATGAGAGTTCTCTTGGGTGTGCGAGATATTTTGTCCTCAAGAGAAACAAGCTCAAGACCCAATTCTTTATACCCTGACCTCGTCGGGGACATGCATTAAAAATGACAAGGAGTAGACCGCTCTGATACCACTGATCTGTATTTTATGATCAGAACGAAATGAATACAGATTATTAATAAAATATGCTAACATAGAATAACATAGATACAATAAAAATGGTTTTTATTCAATATGGAAATAAGCTGAAACTGTAAAATGCAGCAGAAAATAAGCTTGCTGGAATGGTGGCAGATTATCTCAAAGAAGAGATGTGATAGATGTGCTCATTCACAAGAAGATGATTACAATGAGGATCTCGAGGCCTTTTATAATAAGCATGAATTAAAAAACCCTAGACAGTGAAACACCTAACCCTAGGAGATGAAACGCCAAATGTCATTTTTGCCCCGTTGGGGTAAGCTAGTACATCAACTTCTCGGGGTTGTAACTTTTGCATACGATCTCTGTTTTAGGCGCACGATATCTCGTTGGAAAGGTATATCCGAAGAATACACATTTTTCTATAAGACTTTGACCCAGTCAATAGTCTAACTATGACGAGCCCTAAAAACGATGTTTAGGGCCTCAAAATGGCCCTGGAAGTCATGGACCTAAACACTAGGAAAAACTACCAAACTAGAAAAATGCCAAAAATGAACCAGTTGGAATAGGTGGGAGGCCACCGAAATCCATATTGATCAATCCTAGACCCTTAGGAATCAATGGTACCCATTTTGTTGAGTGCCCCCATTATATGAGGAAATTTTTGTTGAATCTGGCCCTAGGTGAGCCATTTGCCTTGGTGCATGAGTTGCCCTGCTTTGACAACCCAATAAAGCTGGATCCTTTGTTTTCAAGTGCCCTTGACCTACATGTCCACAATCTGATCATTGTATGCCCGTTTCATGCAGTCAGGGTTGAGCTCTATTGGTGTCAATTGTTCTTCTATGTTTGAGGTGTCCAATAATGGTGGGAAGTATGGCCAAAGGGGAGCCACGTTGAATACCACTTGCAGTCCAAGGAAAGGAGGAATATTGAGCTCAAAGGAATTTTCACCCACAACCTTGGTGATGGTGTAAGGTCCATAATGAAGTGGGCGAATCTTCCAATGGCACCCTGTAAGGTGCTCTTTCTGCAAGTGCAACAACACTTTGTCTCCAACCTGAAACTTGTGTGGCACCCGATGTTGATCATGGCGCTTCTTGTACTTGGCATTGGAATTCTTTAAAATATATTGAACATAATGTAGGATGTGGTGTATCCTCTCAATGAACTGGGTGGCTTTGTCATTTTCAATTGGAGTAGGGGACGAGTCATTCGAGGTAGCCACAAGGGGTTGTGCAACATACATGGGGCCCAATGTTTGGAATCCCAATCACACCTAAAAGGGGTTGTGTTCGGTTGAGCTATGTAGTGATTGGTTGTAGCTATGTTGAACATAGGGAAGACTGTCATCCCATGTGCGGGGGTGCTTGTAATTGTACATGCACATGATATGCACAATCATCTGATTGAAGACCTCCATTTGGCCATATGTCTGGGGGTGGAAGGCAGTGGATTTGGTGAGCTTGGTATCTAGCAGTGACCAAAGGCTCGAACAAAATGTGTTGAGGAACCAGTTGTCCTGATATGATAAAATGGTTTGTAGGATTCAAAAATGTACCCATACTCGTTCAAAGAAGAGATTAGCAGTGGCTTATGCTTTGATGATTTTCTTGTAGGTGTCCAGAATCGCCATCTTGGAGGAGCGATCAACAACCACAAAAACACAGTCATTTCCCCTCTTGGTAGACGAAAGGCTCAACATCTAATCCATTGAGATGGATTCCCATGCCTTGTTAGAATTAGGTAGAGGGGTGTACAAGCCTTGTTTCTTAGTGGTCAGTTTGGTGACAACGCAAGCAATGCAGGACCTGATATACTTTCCGAAATCCTGTCAAAGTTTAAGCTAGTAGAAATGTTTTTGCATCACTTCCACTGTCTTTTAGACGCCGAAGTTTCCATCCACCCAACTATAGTGGGATTCCCAAATCATGTTTTCTTGCTCGCTTGTGGGAACACATAGATGACCCAAGTGACACAACAACCCATCCTGAAGACAAAAATTAGCGACAACTAATTTTGTGCCCAACATTTGGTAGGTAGTGGTGAAGTCAGGTTCTGTCTCATAGATGTGGGTCCATATGAAGGTCTTGTAGTTGGAAGAGTCTAGCACTACAGTGGTGAGGGCCACGATTAGAGGTCAAATGAGGCAATCAATGACTTGGTTTGTATGTCCTATTTTATACTTGATGTTGAGGTGGAACTGCTACAAGTATGTGGACCACTTCTGATGGCGCTCATTCTATAATTTTCCTTGCGTCTGCATGAACTGTAGAGGCTTATGATTAGTGTGGATGACTTTCTCCTTCCCAAGAATGTAATGTCTCCACTGGAGGAAAGCTTGCACAATGGAGTACATTTCTTTGTCGTAAGTAGGGTACTTACAGACAACATTGGATAGTGTCTCACTATGATAGGCCACTTGGTGGTCATTCTGAGTGAGAACAACGCCCACAACATAGTCTAAAGCATCTGTCTCAATCTCAAAGGGTTGTTGTTAGTCTGGTAATGAAAGTATTGGGGCTGAGCATAAGCGTTACTTCAAATCATCGAATTATTGTTGTTGTGACAGGCCCCACACAAATTTCTCCTTACCACCACCCCTGGTTACTTGGCTGAGGGCCCATGCAATATGGGAGAATCCCAACACGAACCTGCGATAGAAATTGGCTAGGCCCAAGAAGATCTGAAGCTCAGTGAGTGTGGTTGGGGATAGCCAGTCACATATGACCTAGATCTTGGCTAGATCCACATGCACACCATGTTGATCAACGATGTAGCCTAGGTAATGGACCCTGTCCATGACGAAGGAGCATTTTTCCAAATTGGAATATAGCTTGTGCTATCACAGGATGTGCAGAACCTGTTGAATATGATGCAATGATTCTGCCCAAGTCTTGTTGTAGATGAGGATGTCATCCATATACGCCACTACAAACGTATTGGTGAAAGGTTATAGGATATCTTCCATCATCCTCATGAAATTTGTTAGAGCATTGGTCAAACCAAAGGGCATGACCAACCATTCAAAAAGACCTTCTTTGGACTTGAAGGCAGTCTCCCATATATCTGTCTATTCTATTGGGACCTGGTGGTAGACCGACTTTAGATCAATCTTACTAAAGTATTTGGCCCTTGTGAGTTGATCAAAGAGGTCATTCATTCAGGGAATCAGGTACCAGTTCCGGATTGTGATTTTATACTTGATGTTGAGGTGGAGCTGCTTTACAAGTATGTGGACCACTTCATTAAGCTCATTCTACAATTTTCCTTGTTAATGCATGAGCTGTAGAGGCTTATGGTGAATTGGAGTGTGGATGATTCTCTCCTTCCAAAGAATGTAATGTAATGTCCCATTGGAGGAAAGCTTGCACAATGGAGTACATTTCTTTGTCGTGGTAGGTACCTGGACAACATTGGATACATTTCTTTGTCGTAAGTAGGGTACTTACAGACAACATTGGATAGTGTCTCACTATGATAGGCCACTTGGTGGTCATTCTGAGTGAGAACAACGCCCACAACATAGTCTAAAGCATCTGTCTCAATCTCAAAGGGTTGTTGTTAGTCTGGTAATGAAAGTATTGGGGCTGAGCATAAGCGTTACTTCAAATCATCGAATTATTGTTGTTGTGACAGGCCCCACACAAATTTCTCCTTACCACCACCCCTGGTTACTTGGCTGAGGGCCCATGCAATATGGGAGAATCCCAACACGAACCTGCGATAGAAATTGGCTAGGCCCAAGAAGATCTGAAGCTCAGTGAGTGTGGTTGGGGATAGCCAGTCACATATGACCTAGATCTTGGCTAGATCCACATGCACACCATGTTGATCAACGATGTAGCCTAGGTAATGGACCCTGTCCATGACGAAGGAGCATTTTTCCAAATTGGAATATAGCTTGTGCTATCACAGGATGTGCAGAACCTGTTGAATATGATGCAATGATTCTGCCCAAGTCTTGTTGTAGATGAGGATGTCATCCATATACGCCACTACAAACGTATTGGTGAAAGGTTATAGGATATCTTCCATCATCCTCATGAAATTTGTTAGAGCATTGGTCAAACCAAAGGGCATGACCAACCATTCAAAAAGACCTTCTTTGGACTTGAAGGCAGTCTCCCATATATCTGTCTATTCTATTGGGACCTGGTGGTAGACCGACTTTAGATCAATCTTACTAAAGTATTTGGCCCTTGTGAGTTGATCAAAGAGGTCATTCATTCAGGGAATCAGGTACCAGTTCCGGATTGTGATTTTATTCAGGGCCTAGTAATTAATGAAAAGTTGCCAGGTCCCATCTTTCTTCTGCACCAACACGATTGGGCTCCCACACGGTTATGAGTTGGCATGGATGTGCCACTGGTGGAGATGTTATTGGATCTTTCGCTTGATATTCTCATTCTCTAATAGTGAGAGGTGGTAGATTGGACCATTGGGATGCAATGCATCGGGAGTCATATCGATGGGATGTTTGACCTAACAGTGCAGAAGTACACCGGTAGGTGAGGAGAAGATATCTGAGTATTCTTCCACAACCTTATCCACTTGCTTCTATTTCTTCGAGAGGTAGAACATGGAGGCCCTAGATGTGGTTGCGATATTTTTCTTAGTCTAAGAGTGAATCACGAAGACGACAAACTTCCCGGTTTGAGAGATGATCTTCTTGCATTTCTTAGCAGAGATCAAGGAAATAACACTAGGTGGGACTGCCTCAAGTATCCTGTACAATTTCATGTTCAAATTAATAATAACACTGCAAGGCCTAGATTCATATACAACATGACATTTCCACAAATAAGGTTGGCCCAAAAGAACATGACAAACTTCAAGAGGAGAAACATCACAAAATACCTCGTCTTTGAAGGGCTTGATGTCGTACGACATGAAACCCTGTTGGTTGACGCAGAGATCGCTTCCTTGGTGGAGCCATCCAATGGTGTAGGGATATGGGTGCGGCGTTGTCGACATGGCTAGTCACTTGAAGACCTCTGCTCAGATGAGGTTCTTCTAGCTACCTCTATCCATGATGAAGTGCAATGGGGTTCCTTTCACCCACATCTGTGAATGAAAAAGGTGCTCGCCTTCCTCTAGCTCGTCTGGCTCATAGGGCTGGAGCTTGGTGGTAGAAATGGTGGCACTAGGTTCCAATTCAATGATTTGTCTCCCCCTTTATGGTTATGAATCCGAGTCAGAACCTGTATCTAATTCTTAGGCTTCCAACTCCACCACTAGCGAATTCTTTGAGAAGTAATCAAAAGTGTTATGCCAGGGGCTTGTGTGGAAGTCACACCACTTCCCAGTATCTTTTGTGGCTTGCATTAGTTGTCTTGATGTTGTCCATATTTTATCTGTCCTTTGTTATATGGGTTGGGGGCACCCTTTCCTGGCTTTTGCTGTGAGGGGTTCCCAGGCCCAAAATTTTGCATCTTTTATTTGAGCTTCTACTCAATTTTAATGACATATTGATAGGCCATGCCCATGAACGACATGTCCAGAAAATCCATTTTGGCCTAGATGTATCTATGCAGAGCACCGAGATACTTGAGTACCAAATGTCGCTCATAATATTTGATACCCAACTTGGTGCCCAAGGTATGGAAAATATTTGTGAACTCTGGCACGACTTGGTCTCTTTCTTGCCGCAGTGTGGTCCATTTTGTATACAGGTCGTCATAGCTTCCGGCAACGTAGTATTGTTCCTTAATAACATTCCTAAACGACTCCCAGAAGACCGTGACTGTAAATAATGAGGGTTCCTCTATTCACTTTTTCTCACATAAATTCTCCCACCAATCTTTGACATGGGGAACGACTTTGAGGAGCGCAAAAGTGATATTTTCTCTATTAGAAAAGTTATGGACAGAAAAATAACCTTCTAGCAGTTTTAACAATTTGTCTACATCGTCTCTGTCTATATGACCTTCAAATATAGGAATATCAAAGTTGATTTGTACCTTGAAGGGGGCGGTGATTCCACTTGAGTAAGATGCATTGCCTGTTGGTAGTCGTCGAAGGATTTGCACAAAACTATCCATCATCTCGTTCCTCTGTTGCGTGAGGGATTCCTCTAGAAACATTTTGAAAGGATCTCTTGTCCTATCGTCTTTATTTTCTCCCACCATGAGAGGTAACTTGGGCATGCGAGAGATTTTGTCCTGAAGAGAAATAATCTCAAGACCCTATTCTTTGTACCCTAACCTCGTCGGGGACATGCATTAAAAACGACAAGGAACAGACCGCTCTGATACCACTGATCCAAATTTTATGAGAAAAATGAAATGAATACATATTATTACTAAAATATGCTAACATAAAATAAAATAGATACAGTAAAAATGGTTTTTATTCAATAAGGAAATAAGTTGAAACTGTAAAATGCAACGGAAAACAAGCTTGTTGGAATGGTGGTGGCTTATCTCTAAGAAGAGATGTGACGGATGAGCTCATTCACAAGAAGATGATCACAATGAGGATCTCAAGGAATTTTTACAATAAGAATGAATTTGAAAACCCTATACATACAAATACCTAACCCTAGGAGATGAAATGTCAAAAGTCATGTGGGTGTAAGCTAGTACATCAACTTCTCGAGGTCATAACTTTTTCATACGATCTTCGATTTAGGCATAGAATAGCCCGTTGGAAAGGTCTATCCGAGGACTACACATTTTTACATAAAAAATCCACTTAGAGTACAATATATCTGTGGTGGCCCTAAAAATGTTGTTTAGGGCCTCAAAATGGCTCCGAAGTCAGGGACCTAAAAACTAGGAAAAAAACTGCCAAACTGGAAAACTGCCAAAAATGAACTAGTTGGAATAGGTGGGAGGCCACTGAAATACATATGGATCATAATAAAGAAAGTGAAACATGAAGTCTCATTTGATTTACGGCCTATTTTGAAAGAATGATCAGGATTGTGAGGCAAATGAGGAATCAAAGTCTATACAAACCTAAAAGAAATCATATTCAAAATAAAAAGATAAAAGAGGCTTGTATTCTTTTTTTATTGGATGGTGTGTTGAATTATTCTAGTGCCATAAATATTTAATTCGTTGTATTTCCAGGAAAATACATCCTTGTCAGTTCCTATATTGATCAGTTCATATTGCATAAATGAACTATGTGTCTTGACATTTGTTGGCCTTTTGAAGATTCTATATTGTGAATCAAAAATATTTTACAATGTAACCAAATTTTTAGTTATAGTGTTGGATATCAAATCAATGATCTATGATAATATTTTCGAAATTTCCCTCATAATTTAGGAAACGAATGATCTATTGACCATCATTGAAAATCATCCAGATTATGATGTTATTTGGAATGGAAGGGATGAAAATCAATTCAATAGAAAATTTATCAATACTAATAATATCTGGAGCACCCAAATGAGAAGCAACATTAAAAGTGGTTTATATACATCAATTGGCACCATTTTCCCACCTTTTAAACTAATGGTTGAGTTATATCAAATTACTATATTTTGGAATGGTTAGGCTACCTTATGATGTTCATTAAGGGTTATGTAATATTTTGGGATTCCTCAAGGGTTATATTGGAATGTGACATTTCTTAATGATTATGTCAAATTGTGATGTTTAACTTTGTTGACTTATGTTGAATTCAATGTTCCTCAATGGTTA
>SNQJ01S0033955.1:54631-70054 GCA_010110895.2 Picea sitchensis
AAAAAAATGTGGTAGAAGTGTTTTCTTCTAGTCCATGCTATCAATTATCATACCTAAATATTTGTTTGGAGCATCATAACACTTGTTCCAATGTTTGTACAACTTTTGTCTTTCACTTGATTGTTGATTCTGATGTTCTTGAAGTGTTTTGACTATGGAATCTGCACATGACATAAATGAAAAAATTGATCATATGTGTTCATAGTCGATAACTATCCAATTTTAAAAAAATAAAAATAAATAGTAAATACATACCTCTTTCTGCCCCTTCAGATTTATCTCTTCTTGATTTATACATACATTGTTGAATTGTTTCTTCCATATTCTTGTAAAATATGCATATGTAATAAAATTACCATTTCTTTCAACACCTTCAACATATCCTTTGTACAAGTTGTATATTTTCCTCCTTGAGAAATTATCTGGAATATGTATTATGTCTCTATTTGGCATACACTCTCAATGTTTGGAAAATAAATCATGCATCCATGATAATGTAGTTTTTTTCAATGACCCACTCTCTCATCCATGATTTACCAAATAAAATGAAGGATATTTTTCCAACCTTGTATGGATTCTTGATAGACGAAGATTACCAATTGAGTGAATTTTTTTGAAATCCTTTCTGCAAAGTAAAATATTATCAATGCAATAATCATATCCCATCTTAGTGGATATCATGCACCCCATTGTTAATCCCTAAATAGTGGCACATTACCCCTTAACTGAGGCATATTATATTAGTAATGTTATTTTATTTATGTCGACTTGGGTCCATTAGTTGTAATTGTACCTCCTAGTCTCCTATATATACCAATGAGACCTTTTCATTTGGAATCATCTAGTATTTGGAAATTTATGTGGTGTATAAGGAGGTTTCCCCCTCAAAGAGGCTTATTATCTGAAATTCTATCTTTTTCAAGGCATTGAGTACTTATTCTGTGGTCTTTTTATGCTATTTTGATATTTGGTTATTAGCATTGGGTATTAGAGCTCAAGGTCTTGAGGTTTTGTTGCTACATGTAAGACACCTTGGAATTTTTGCTATAACTATTTTTCTATGGTGTTTCAGAAGGAAACCTTTAGACGATATTTATCATACGGATCAAGGTATGTGAGGTTCAAATTTCATCTCCTGCGGCCTTATAATTTTCGAGATATAGCCTGTGTAAGATAGGGTTCTGGAATCATCCTTAATTTAGTCATTGCGAAGTTTTCTCCATAATTTTTTTCTGTAACATTTAAAACCCTAAAATCCAAAGGCTATTCATATAAATTATCAAGGTAGTTGTGATAAAAATTTCAACTTCAGAGGTATCCTAATTTTGTAGATACACCCTGTGCAAGATTGGGTATCTGACTAGTCATATGAACTAGTCTCAAACAGGTCTTCTAGGTAAAAAAATGATATCTTCTTCAGTGAGTTTCCAAATTAAGTGAGACTAGTTGCATTAGGCAGTGGATAGTCTGAAGTATTTTTGGTACAAGTTTCAGAATCAAATATCATATATTGTGATCCGGGCATGCTTTACAAGTACACTCTCTTGGAAGGGATAAAAATAAACAAGGTGTGGGGAATTTACCATAAGTTCCACTTGGCACATCCAATTTTGATCATACTTGTGGCATTACAGAGAAGACGTATCATAGAACTACAAAAACAAATTTTTAGACCCATAAGGGTTGAAATTTTGGAGATACAAAAAAATAAATATAGTCTAGCAGAACCACCTTGAAATAAATGTTTAAAAGTGATACTTGGCCAACATTCCACCAAAAAAGGGAACTTATACACCAAATAATCCTCTAGACAGTCCTACCTAGAATCTTGATGAAGGTGAAGAAATGTGGAGGTACATAAATGATTTACAAAAGAAGACAACAACAAAAGATGAACTACAAGAGATGATGGATTCAACTAAAACTAAGTTGGAGGCAATAATGGATACTAACATGGATGGGTTAAAAAGGGAAATCATGGAAGGATTGAAAAATGTCCTAATAGAGAGGACACCTAAAAGTGAAAAAGTATCCCATGAAATTCATGATGAGGACATAAGGAACATGAATCAAGAATGGAGAAACCCCAACTTTGGGTTGAAGACCAACCACTTTCCTAAGATCGATATGAGGAAGTTTGATGGAAAGGATCCAATCACATGGATACTTCATATGGAGAAATTATTTGATCTACATAATGTACCACATACACAAAATGTATGAATTGCTTCTTTATATTTAGAACCTAATCAATTTGTGTGGTATCGATGACTTTGTTCTTGCAAATCACTCGTCACTTGGACAATTTTCATGAAAGAAATGATAGCACACTATGAGGATACAAGGAGAAATACCTTCTTTATCTAATTGATAAATCTCAAGCAAAAGGGTTCAGTGGCAGAGCACATTGAGAAATTCTAAAGATTGAATATAAAGGTAACATATATTCCATATGGGAACCCGATTGATGTTTTCATAGGAAATTTAAAGGATAAAATTCAACATGAGGTTCACCTTTGGGAACCTAAATCATTGGAGAATGCATTCAAGGTGGGGAGAAATGTTGAAAGTAAAAATATGGCTATGGCTACTAGAAGGACCACTCTTAACATCTATCGAGAGAATAATGTTCCTTCTTCTAAAACACCTCAAACTACAAGGTTGACACCTTAACAATTTGAGGAAAGAAAAGAAAAAGTTTTATGCTTTAATTGTGACAACAAGTATAGTAAGGGACATAAGTGTGGTGAGAAGAAAATATTCTACATAGATTGTGAAGAGTAACAAGAAAAAGAACAAGAACAATAACCATCTCAAGATGAAAATGTAGAAGAGATTTCTTCTGAAGAGTTGACTCCCATGATATCATGTCATGCATTGGCTAGAATTAACATTGATCAAACCCTCAAGATCGAAGGATATATCAAAAAGAAAAAGGTAATAGTCCTAATTGATTTTGGTAGTACTCATAATTTCATTCACTCTAAATTAGCCAAATCTCTCAATTGATTTATATATCTAGCACCAGAGTTTCAAGTAATGATTGCAGATGGAGGAACTATCAATTGCTCAGGAAACTGCAATAAGATCAATATTACTATGGGGGAATATTTAATTAATAGTCCAATGATTTCTATACCCATGGGTGGTGCTGATGTCGTACTATGAGTCCAATGGTTACAATCATTAGGAACATTGGCCTTTAATTTTCAATAACTTTTCATGAAATTTTCATTGGAAGGAAAATAAATTGAGTTAAGGGGTATCACATAGAAACCCATTAAGGTGATAAGCTCTAATGGCATGACAAAATTATTGAAAAAGAGGCATCAGGGTGTAATTGTACAACTATGCTCACTAGATGTTCAAACAACTAAGCCATATATTCCCCTAGATCTCCAAGGGATCATTGATAAGCATTCTGAAGTATTTGAAGATAGTCCCAAAGGTCTTCCACCCACTCGAAATAATGATCATGCTATTCACCTAATTCCTAGGAGTGTTCCTCCTAACATCAGGCCTTACATATACCCTTATTCCCATAAGAGTGAAATTTAGCGTATGGTTGAAGAAATGTTAGAGGTTGGATTTATTAGACCTATCCAAAGTTCTTACTATGCACTGGTTGTAATGGTACTCAAGAAAGAGGTTTCATGGCGTATGTGTCCAAATTATAGAGAGATCAACAAGATCACTATTAAAGATAAGTTTTCCATTCTCGTCAATGATGAATTGTTAGATGAACTACATGGAGAAATCTATTCACAAAGTTGTATCTTTGTTCAGGGTATCATCATATTATAATGAAGGAAGCAAATATCCCAAAAACAACATTCTTAACTCATCAAGGCCATTATGAATTTTTGGTCATGCCTTTTGGCCTTACGAATGCACCTTCCACATTCCAAGGGTTGATGAATTTCATTTTCAATCCCTTCCTTCTAAAATTTTTGTTAGTATTTTTTGATGATATACTAATGTATAGCAAGTCTTGGGAGTATCATGTGGGACATGTTGACAAGGTGCTACAACTACTAAAGGAGGAACAAATTTATTCTAAACCATCCAATTGTTTCTTTGGGGTGAAGGAGGTAGAGTATTTGGGTCATATTATATCTCATGAAGGTGTAAAGGTAGACCTTAACAAGATTAAGGCCATGATGGACTGGTTGATTCCCAAAACATTGAACAATATTATAGGATTTTTGGGTTTGATAGGTTACTACCGCAAGTTTGTTCGAAACTATGGAAGAATAACAACACCTTTAATGACATTAACTAAGAAGGATGCATTTTCATGGACTCGAGGAGGCAACTCAAGCTTTTAGAAACTTAAAGATGCGATGTGAGAAATCTCTTGTGTGACCACCGGTTCACAAAACTTTATTGTGGAATGTGATGCCTTGGGAAATGACATTGGTGTTTTCCTAATGCAAAGTAAAAGCCCCCTACTTTTGAAATTTGACCACTCAAGGGGAAGGACTTAAACAAACCCATTTATGGAAATGATGGTATTACTACATGCATTGAAGAAATAACACCTTACCTAATAGGTAGGCACTTCAAGGTCAAAACAAATCATGATAGTCTAATACTTCTTGGAACAAAGACTATCTTCAAAGAACAAAAAAATGGGTGACCAAGATGTTGGGTTATGATTTTGAAATCATCTATAAAAGGAAGAAAAAATGTTGTGGTAGATGCACTCTGAGCAGGATGAATATGTTTGGGGCGCTTTCTATGTGCTATCTGCGATCATCCAACTTGATTGGATAATAGAAGCCAGGGATGGAGAATGGAATAATGACGAAAAGATGTGGACTCTCAATCAAAGGTTCTTGACAAGATTCTAGATTACATGAGGATACATTTACATGGAAAATGATTCACTATGGTAAAAATATGGCTTATATTTATGTAAGAACTCCCAAATCAAACGAAATGTACTATTGGAATTGCACACCTCTCCGGCCAGGGAGGCTCACTCAAAGATTTTTGAAAACCTACCATGGGGTCAAGGAAGAGGGCTTTTGGGATGGCCTTAAAGCGATGTTCAAAGTTTGTGGTAGAATGTTTGGTTTGCCAACAAAATAAGGTGGAAACAATTAATAACCTAGGTCTTTTACAACCACTAGCCATCCCAAGTCAACAGGAGGATGTTTCCATGGATTTTATCACAGTTCTGAAATTATGAAGGAATAAGTGTCATCATGGTGATTGTTGATGATAGGCCCGACCAAGTACACACACTTTTTGCACTCTCTCACATCCTTTCAAAGCTAGTAGGTTGCCCACCACATTAGATGGAAACATCTAAAGCTTCATGGAAGCCCAAGCGATTATTGTAAGTGAAATGAGAGACTCCCATATTCACTAGACATTTTGGACATAATTATTTTCTTGTTTGGGTACTTAATTAGCTCATATCTCATCCTATCGTCCTCAATCGATGTAAACGGTGGTGAACAAGGGTATATAAATTACCTTTGTTTCTTTGTCTCGATAAACAAACACAATGTAGTTCAAATGGTTACCCTTAGCCAAAATGGTGGTATAACACATCCTTTCATACTACAAAAAATGACACCATTTATGGAACTCTATGGATACCACCCACCTTCCATCCCACTTCTTCTCTAAAATAAAAATCTACCAAGTTCAAGCGGTGGAATATCACATCGACATCAACAACAAGTTCTCCAAATATTAAAGGATAACCTTACCATGGCACAAAATTACATGAAATATGAGCAAAACAACATTTAGCCAATGAAAGTTTTTGAAGTAGCCCAGTTGGGTATTTTTAAGACTACAACCATACAAACAAATGTGCCTCAAGAAAGCTAAGAAGGATAATAAATTATCACCAAAGGGTACTATGGCCCATATAAGGTGTTGCAAATATTGGTACTATGGCATACAAATTGGAGTTACGTGCATCTTCACAAGTACACCTGATTTTCCATGTTTCATGCTTAAAGAAGGTTATAGGTGACAAGATCGATTCAAACCTTATTTCCATAGCAGGGAGGAAGAGGTAAAATCATATTGGAGACTGAAGTTATAACTGACACAAGAATTCACTAGTTAGGAATAGATCCATTTCATAGTATCATTAAGTGGAGGAAAACACCTGCTGAAGATTCCACTTAGGAAGAAGAGTCTTTTATACAAAATCATCAAACTCCATTTATTATGGGCTGTGTCCATGTGCACATGCCATGGTATTTATATTATATTATGTATTATTTTATTTATGTCATTGAATCCCATTAGTTATGGTGGCCTCCCTAGTCTCTATATATACATTGAGACCTTTTCATTTGGGAATCATATGGTATTTGGGGTATATGTGGTGTGCCTAAGGGTTTCCCCACTCAAAGGGCAGTATCCTAAATTCTATCTTTTTCCGTTGGCTTTTCTAAAAGTTTTATGTTATTTTAATATTTGGTTCTGCCTGGGTTGTCTCGATGTCTTCGATTTGTCTGGTCCATGATTCGGATTCCTGTCCACCATGTGGTTGGTGGTGTTCCCTAGACCATGTGTGGTTGGGATTGTCTCGGAGTCCACATGGCCCGTTTCTTCAATGTCTCCACTGGGGATTTCCCTCTCCTCCACAGTGTGTGGTTTCGATTCTGTGATTGGGATGGTCATTCCGGTCCATCCTTATTCATTGTGTCTGTGTGTGTCCATCACTAAAATGATTATCATCCACCCCACCAATATACGTTTGGATCTTCCATGCATATTCACTTGGGCGTCATCATCCTGGGTCACCTCGTGCATTCTCGTCGTCATTTGGACGTCATCCACAACATTGTGTCCGTTTCCATGGGGTTTTCATCATCACCTTCGATTGTGAAGATATTCATCACTGTCTTGAGAGATCCTCATGGAGGAGATCATCATCAATGACGTTGTTTCGTTTGATTTCTCACTTGGGAGGAGTCCTCCAATCTTAATCATCTTCACTATGAGAGAATCCCCACTTGGGGAATTCTTCATCATCCTCATTCTTGGCTTGAAAATGCGTCCTTGGAGGAAAATCTTCATCATCCTCATGGGTACCTTGAAAATCCTCACTTAAAGGAAAATCATCATCACCAACATTGTTTCCTTTAAATTCCCTATTCAGGAAAGGCTGTCCACCATTTCCATAATGATCATCACTACTTTTAAAATCCCACTTGGGGGAAATTCTTCATCATCTTCATTGGAACCTTTGATTTCTCTTGCTAAAACAATACCTTCACCATACATGTTAGTACCTTCAAAATCCTTACTTTGAGGAAATTCATCATCACCAACATTGATGTATTTAAATTCCCCTTTCGGAAAGAGTGTCCACCATTGTCATAATCATCTTCAGCG
Organism: Picea sitchensis; assembly: GCA_010110895.2. Taxonomy (NCBI): domain Eukaryota; kingdom Viridiplantae; phylum Streptophyta; class Pinopsida; order Pinales; family Pinaceae; genus Picea; species Picea sitchensis. The sequence goes on from SNQJ01S0033955.1 coordinate 62,003, forward strand.
CTTTTAAAATTTCCACTTGAAATTCTTCATCATATTCATTGGTGCCTTGGAAATCCTTGATACCATGAAAATCCTCACTTGGAGGAAAATTTTCATCCCAAACATTTAAACGTTGATCACAATCTCCACTTCGACCTACATTTTGATTATTTCCATTAATATTAAGCTGTTGAATAGTTGATCACCATCATATTCCTCTTGTTTATCATTGGTGCCTTCAAATTCGATTTAGGAGTTTCCTGAGAAACATGTTAAATACCATTGCTTGCACTATGATCAAAACTTCTTACTAGATGAAGAATACAATGTCTCATTTGCATTACAAGCATTCTCATCGCATTTGCTAGTCCCAACAAATGAGTTATGAGAACAATTTGTTGATGCCTCAGAATAAAATATTTTTTATTTGACGAAGCCATCACTTGTCACTAAGAACATAGAATGATACAAATGTTCACCCTCCAAATGATATTCTTATAACTTGTAGATTGATATTTTCCCTCTAAAAAACCTTCCCTCCAAAATTCCCCCCTTCAATTTTTTCCCTACAAAATTTCCCCCAAAAATTTTCCCTTTATTATTTTCCTTAAAAGTTGAAACAACTTTTACTCTTTTATTTCATTATTTACTTGTTAATTACAATGTTCTCATGCTTGTTTATTTTATCCCACATTCATTAAACATATGATGATCCATATAATTTTAGGTATATATGTAAACAATCTTCTTCATTTTTATTTAATCCACATTTGTTATACTAACAATAATTTATATCATTTGTGTTATATATACATAGTCTTGTTTTGTCTTTTTTACATTGTGTGAAATCTTGGGCAGTATTCATTAAATAATTTGGAGCAAACTACAAGGGAGAAACATCGAGAAGACTTATTCGAGGAGAGTCTATAATTTCATAGATTAGTTATTTTTTAAATTCTTACCATTTACCAAAACAACATTTATAAGATCATCTTTAAATCACATAAAGATTTTTCATTTGAAAATTATAAAAACCCTAAAATGTTTTAGATGTTTTCAATTTTTTTTTTTTTTTTTTTTTTTTTTTTTTTTTTTTTTTCAAAGAAATTTTAACAAAATTCTTAATTTTTTGAAAAAGAAGAAAAAAGGACAAATTTAGGTATAGTTTTTAAAAAAAAAAAATTTTTTTAATTGTTTTTACTTAATTGTTTTTAGTTTTGGCCTATGGGAGCGGTCGGGGCGATGCCTGGGGCTTGGTGGAGTGTTAGGGGCTAAGGGGAATGTGAATGTCATGTAGCTCCTAGATGTAAGGCTTGGTCTCGACATCGTCCTAATAACTCCATGGGTCAAATTTTTTTTTTTTTTTTTTTTTTTTTTTTTTTTTTTTTTTTTGTTTTTTTAGTTTATTATAATGTAAAGAAAGGCCTAATTTTTGTTTTCACATAAGAAAAATGGGCGAGAGATTATCTATGAAGATATATGGATTACGACCTACATGTGACATCAAAGCCTTGGCAGAGCGTCAATAAGATGTTGGGCAACAATTTATACTTTATGCAGAGCTATATCAAGGGAAATGAAGAATGTTAGAGTGCAAATATGTGGAAGGTGAAAACAAAATAGAATATTCTTAGTTATTATTAAAGACAAACAATGAAATAATGGAGATCATATATATTTGTGTTGTGTCGAATTAGAAAATGTGAAAGGAAATTATCATACACTTGACTTGTTATGAGATATTTTTTTAACTAGTGTCGACCATAGATATTGCTTATGCACTAAGGTAAACAGTGAGAACTTATATCAGGATTAGATATTGTTTCAAATTGAACAATTATAAGAATAATGAATGTTTTTCATAATTATGTGCATCCATCTTTGATGACATTGAGAAAGGAAATGTAAGTTTTTATTTTATTTTTGTATAAGTTTATTATTTTTAGTATCATGATAATTTTTAATTTTATTTAGAAAACGTCGTTATATTTTTATATTTATAGGATTTTGATATGTGACTTTCACATATGTTATTGGGTATTTACTCTACAGAGAATGATACCATGGATGTCATCAACACTTTTCATATTAAAAAGATTCAAGAAGGAAGGAAAAACAAATAAAGTAGCAGAAGGTTAGAACTTGCAAGAGTGAGCCAGGAGAAGAAAATGAAAGAAGAAATAAAGTCCTCATTCTATAAATCCTAAAGGGTTACATTTGAAAATGATGAAACTACAAATGAATATTTTGTTGAGGATTAGTCCTAATGAGGTTATTGCTCCTTCTCTCAAAAAGAATAACAAGATAAACACAAAAATGCAATGGTGAGATTACATTCTAAGTTATGAAGAAATCATTGGATTTATATGAAGCCGACAAGAATCGGATAATTTTAAGGATGGAAGTCTATATTAAAATGTAGAAACCTGGACTAATCTCACTAGTGCTTAATATGAAAATGTAAAATGTTTAGCGATACTTTTGGCAAAAATATTCAAATTTCTAAGAATTTTGTATGGTTTTTATCAAAATTTTGGCAATTTCAAGGTAAAATAATTTTCACTCTATGAAATTTGGGTGAATCATTTTTGGGAAAAAACATGCAAACTTAACCATTTTAGAAATTTAGCCCCTAAAATCATCTATGTAAATTAAATCATATAAGGAGGAGAAAGAAAATGTTGATGGTGAGTAATTTCAAAATACATCATTAGTTCTAAAGTATTATAGGTAGAAATCTTAAAGGTATGAGGAGAAATAATAACAGAGATTGTTGAGAATCTAGATGATGATATTATTAGAAGAAACAACACAAAAATTCCATTCTAATATAATGAGGATAGTAGACTTAGTTGATGATGGCCATACATTTTAGTTAAATGTGAAACAACTTTATAAGAAGCCCCACAAAGGGCAAGAAAAATATCAAGTGGAACAACGTATCACTTGCATATTCATGATTTGAAAGCATTGATTAGGTATAATTCATATGCACATGTGGTTGGCTACTTAGTTCTTGTTGACCCAATGGGAAGTTCCTACAGGGAATAATAATTTGATAGATAAAAATATTTGCCTACAAATATTGTGATTAGAGAAGTATTTGTGAGAGTCTAGAGAAGAGAATTGATGTAAGAATATCCCAGTAATCCCCTCTTTTTAGGGCAGTTAGGTATTACATAATTTATGTTGGTTTTAACATATTCATAAAAGCGTTGGCTTGGCATGGGATCCTGCTAGTGAGCTACATAATGTCCATGAATTTCATTCAAAATGTGAGATTTATCCATGATGAGTTTTTAGAATATGTCATGGGGATATATAAAATGTTGATGCCAAGTTTCATAAGCAATGTTGTATGGAAATAGGATTTATGATTATGAAAATACAAAAAGAAAAAAATTGCAAAGGAAGTGATTTATTTAGAGCCGTGGATAACTATTTTCAATTAGGATTTAGAACTTGACATGTATGGGATTTGATATATGAGATCTTCACCCTATGGAAAATATTAGTATAAAAAATGAGAGTTAAGAATGCTAAACCATTGATATGTGGCACAAGTAGGATTAGGTCTGAAATAAAAACTTTTTAGATGATATGGCTATGACACTATGAAGAAAAATGCTTGAGTGAAGGATGATAAACTTATCATAGTTATATTATCACGTGTAGGTCGAGGAATTGTCAATGGAAGAAATGTGTGATGAATTAAAAAAATAATTTTTGAGTTTTTATTTATGGTAGGACAAGAAAATTAATTTTTTAGTTTAACATATCAATGTTCTAAGTATTTTATTATATATATCATTACAACAGCTTGTTTTAGATTTGTTCACAAGGTGTATATGAGAATATGAGAGGAAATGGTTAAGATGTTGAATGCAAAAAAGGGTGTGTATGAGAATATGAGAGAAAATGGTTAAGATGTTGAATGCAAAAATTTGGGATGATGTTAAACTCATCTATCTAGATTCAAGCTCTACAGTGGTATTGAATTTTTTTTTTTGTTGCATTCAAAAAAGTATGTTGATTTATTACATTCATATTATTCGTTTGTAAGTTAATTTATTTCTATTTTAATAGTTATAGATATCTAACTATATCTTTGTTTGTTTCATTAAAGATGCCAAAGAAGAATGCATATGGAGTACCCGAAACCTTCAAAATTTTTATTCAAAAAACCAAGTTTGAAAGGGAAAGAAGGAGACGTGTTCAAACTGTTGAACTTGATGACACCCTTGATCACTACATTTGGAATGGGCTTGGCATTGTTCAATATAATATAATATTAGGTGATTGTGAATAGCTTGCAAATAGTGTTCCTAAAAAAGAATACTCTCTATTTATTGTGAATATCCCTCATGGTTATAATATCTTAAACATTGGATATGATACTAAGCCTTATACTTACCAAGCTTTCAATAAAGTGGTTATGGGATTTATGGAAGTCACAACATCATCATTTTGGAGATTTATGGTATTTCATTCAAACACACAACAAAGATTAGTACAATCAAGCTTCAAGGGAAGATAAAAGAAAAGGATGCAATTTATTTGGTAAGATATTGAAAGTGCATGTTTAGCAATTAAGATTAGAAAACAATTTTATTAATTCACAAGTTAATTGAATTTGCACTTATTTATGTTACAGGAACAACCCTAATATTCAGAGCTCCAATAGAGAATCATTTAAACGTGATTTTGAGAGTATACATCTTGCAACCTGGATACAAGATGATTCTTATAATTCTATTTTTGTCAATGTAAAGGATGGAGAGACTCCTTGTAGTGTATTGGTATACAATGTTGTGGTTAGAAAAATAACATACAAGGAAAAATATTTTAAATGAGACATGGTTAGGATTTATCAAAAACCACAAACATTAATTAATTATCTTATAGATACATTTTCAAATGAAGGAGAATGGGTTTTGGATGTGTTCTCGGGTTCAGGTAAGAATTATGATCTAATATTTATGAAGTCATACTTCAATCTTATATTATTTTTAATTTATGTCTTTTTACAGTATTTAACTTCATTATTTATTTTTTATTTGTTTATTAGGTACAACATTAGTGTGTTTCTTATAGAAGGGAAGAAATTTTATAGCCATTGAAAGTGACCCAATGTAGTGCAGTTTTATTCAACAAAGAATTCATGATATTCCAATTCTTCCACATGAAATGAAAGAAGTTGGCTTGAGCAAAGGATATTTTAGTGAATCAAAGGTGGAAAAAATGTCAAAGGAACCTCAAGTACCATTAGGAGGTATGATTGGAAAGGATCACTTTGGAGAACTTGTGGATATCAAAGATCCAATGGAAGAACAGAATGACACAATGGAAGCACAAAATGATGTCGAAGAAGATGATAATGTGTCTGTTGAGAATGATGAATTTGGGATATATGATATTGTTGATTAGTTTTAAGATTCCCTTGAAGACGATGCTCAATTTTGCAAATTTTTGATGACCTGTAACTGTAATGTTTTGACTTTCATATTTTAAAATAAGAATGAAGATGTATCTATAGTTATTTTGTGATAAATCTTTTTATTATTTTCTTTTTCATTTTATTTGTTTGTGAATCACTATACTATGGAAAATTTTATTAAATGTTGTTATTTTTTTACTTCAAATGTATACAAATATGAAAGAAAATGTTAATTTTTTTATAAAATTTTGATTTTTTTTGTTCAATTATGTCCATGAAAATGCTTTATTTGACATGTTATTTTAAATGAATAGGTACCAAAATGTATAGGTTTTTTTTTATTATATATAGCTAAAAATATGTATAGGTTTTTTTATTATATATAGCTATAAAATGTATATTTTTTTGCTAAATATTAAAAAATAATGTTATTTAACTAGAATTGTTTTCTATGTATTGAAGTAAAGGTAAACAATGTGTTAAAAATGATGTTTTCCACTATATTTCAAAAGTATGGAACAATAAATTAATTAAGGAGACACAATTATATAAAAAATCGTAACTTCAAAAAAGTAAATGGTAAAAAATATTTTTAAGATTGAAAGAAGCATGGAAAAATGACTAAAAACACCGTTGAATAAAAAATAATAATTTAGAAAAAATTGAAAATAGATGAAAAATAAGCATTTAAAAAAATAATGTGGAAACATGGTGTATCGAAATATTTAAAATATCAAAAAACCACCTAAAAGGGAAGGGGGGGATGCTACTGGTAGCACCATTTTTAAAAACGGGTTAAAAAATTGGACCCCAAAAAATTGGACCCGCCCCCTCCCCCCCATATTGACACATATATATCAAAGAAAGAAAATATCCAAATGTAAATAAAAATAAAATAAAGAAAAGAATGAAATAATAAGAGGGAGGAGAAATACACGTCACTATGCTAAGAAAATAAGTGGAGGATAAAGTTGGGATCCAATTTTTGTTGATCTTACAACTGTCATTTATATTGAGGTTACTGGTTCTCCTTTCAATCTCGATCGCTTCCATAATTTTTCTATTAAAATGATGGTCCATTTTAGCTAAAATATTGGCTTCATCAAAGAAAATATGACGCTTGGTTTTTTCTGAGTGCTTGGTTAGGGAAAATGAATGAGCACGATTGTGTTTAATATCAACAACATGTTCCTAGACTCTAATACTCACCAAGCAACTATTTTCACCCACATAAGGTTTTCCACGTGAACACGAGATCATATAGACACCTTTATGATTTGAGGGATCAATTGGGATTTTAACAAATTTTAGGGAGTTCCTAATTGTGGATAAGGCCTTGAATGTTCCTCCAATGTTTTTCTTCTCTAGGACCTTAGCATTCTTGTCCATGGTCCCTTGAATGTATAGCAAGAAGACCTTGGAAACCTATTCAATATGTTTTTTTCTACTAGGTCCTCTAATAGCATTTTCAAAAGACTTAACTCACTGACGTTTATTATAACAATTATTCTTAAAAACCTCCAATATATGGATTTTGTCTTCTTCGAAATGATCTTCATTTAAGATTTTAAGAGCTTTGGTATTTAGAGTGTTTAGAACACCTAGTTTTTGGGTTGGATGGTGGTGGGATTTAGCATGAAGGTATTTCTCAGTGTGGTTATTTTTTTTTGTAAACTTGGTGCACCATAGATCCATATGGTTTCTTAGTAACATGAACATATAGAAAGGGAAAGCTACCATCAACCTCAATCTTCATGGTGTTAGATTGGTTGTTGAGGTGTTGAACAATTTTCTCCACGTTTTCACACCCATGAGACTAGAAGACAAAGGTATCACCAATAAATCTAACCCACAACTTTTGTTTGATGATAATATAATAAATATTAAAATATATTCATAAATATTAAAGTTACCTTCTTTAAAGTATAATCTAATAATAAAAAATTAATAATCTTCTTAAATGCAATATTATTAACATCTTCTATATGAATTATAAATAATAATAATAAAGTAACATTTTCTATATGAATTATAAATAATAATAATAAAGTAACAGTTCCAAAGTGTGATAATAGCTTAATAAATTTATTATAACAATGATGATGATGATTAATGTCTACTGAAGCCAATTGGTCCATCTGACTTTAAGAAGATAGGAGATTACTTTTGTTTCTTTAAAATCGCATTTCTATGCTGAAAAAGCATCGAGAGAAGAATTCCAAGATCACCATAGTATTGATCACTTAGGAGGTTAGGAAGGTTGGCAATGTGGAATATATTTTTAAATTTGGATCTAATATGGGTATAGGCATGGCAATCTAAGAGGAAGTATTTTTTATCTTCTACCTGATTATTGTCACAAAGGTGACATATTCTTTTGTCCCATGGTGTTTTGGGAGTTGTCCAATGCCCAATTTCACTATGTAGCTCTTGAGATTTTGTTCTTATTTTAGCAATGTTGATTTTCTTCTTTGCACTTTTCAAAACTAAGAAGTAATTTTGATCTTCTAAATTAGGGTTGACCACCTCCTTGTAGTATCTTAATTTCCTTTTATCCACTAATTCTTTATCACACTGCATATTATCCTTAAATTAAGAAGTGACAATATTTGTAATATTATGTATATTCTACATAA